>BOPN01001329.1:185000-190000 GCA_017312705.2 Penaeus japonicus
GATTATTATTCCTGTGTTTAGTTATAGAGGAAGAGATATCTAGTGAATTCCCTTCAGCTTATCTATGGAAAAGTCGATGGTTTGTGAAGCTACTTGTGTGTGTTTATATGGATGTCGATGTTTTGTGATTCCACCTTAGCTTCGTTATTGAAAATCGGATGGATGGCAAAATACACTGCCGTGTAGATAGAAATGCAGAAAAAAATACGTTACACAAAGAATAGGTTTAGATAACAACTATTTTGCGGTGAGTGATTTTTTTTTTTTTTTCTTATCCATTTGAACTTTCCTTTTCTAAAACTTTATGAATACAAGAGAACTTGTTTATATAAAAGTGGACGTTTCTCAACTGTGTTATATGATTCATTCAATTCAATTTAGTTCCCAAACTCAGTTTCGAAGAATATTTATATTGCTTTGTGAATCCCATTTTAGTTTCGGTGCCACATTTTTTAGAGAAATGGATGTTTAATTAATAGAACTCGACTGAAAAAGGCGAATGCTTTATCAATCGAAAACTTATTTAGGTTCTGTGTCTTATTTATCCTTATCATAGTGCCACTTACCCATGGCCGAGCAGGAGGCTACTATACCGTTGGCTAAACCTTTTCGTTTCTGGAAGTACAGAGGAATGATGACGAATCCATTGAAAGTTGAAAGCGAGCCGGCAATACCTATAGAAAGGGAATATATTTATATCTATAGATCTATATATCTATAAGTCTATCTGTCTATCTATATATCTATAAATCTATCTGTCTATCTATATATCTATAAATCTATCTGTCTATCTATATATCTATAAATCTATCTGTCTATCTATATATCTATAAATCTATCTGTCTATCTATATATCTATAAATCTATCTGTCTATCTATGTATCTAAAAATCTCTCTGTCTATCTATATATCTATAAATCTATCTGTCTATCTATATATCTGTCAATATATACATATGTATATATAATATATATATATATAGATAGATAGATAGATATACATATGAAAAGATATATGAATAAATATGAACAAAAATCGGTACAAAAAATGACACACTCTAAAACCTAACAAAAACTCGACCCCTTTTTCCTTACCACCAAGAACAGAATAGGACATAGAGAAGGATATCAGGCTGGTACTGTAGGCTGACAGGAGCATAGTCAGGAAGGACAGCAGGCCGCCTACAATAGTGACTTTGCGGTATCCGAAGAGTTCAGATAGCGGTGCGATTAACAGGGCTAGGAGCAAAAATGGGGCGGGGTTAATTCTTGTTGTTGTTTTGGTGTTGTTCTGTTTTGGTTGTTTTTGTTTATTTTTGTCTGGTGGTCTTGGGGTTGTTTGGGGCTGTTATTGTTTTTGTTATTATTATGATTTTTCTGGGTTTTTTTTATTATTATTAATATCATTGATATTATTGTTGTTGTTATTGATGTTATGGTTACTGTTATTTCATTATTATTACTATTATTATTATCATCAATAGAATTTTCATCATGATTATTATTATCGATAGATTTTTCATCATTATTATCATTATAATTATTATCAATAGAATTTTTTTATCATCATTATCATTATAATCATTATCATAATTGTTATCATCAGTGCTTTTGTCAAAATCATTATCATTATCATTACTATCATCACTATCATCAACATTGATATTATCATCATCATTACCGTTAACATCATTTTATTATCATTATTACTGTGTTGTTGCTGTTGTTGTTATTGATATTAATATAGTGATTATCATTATTACCATACTAATAACACCATCATTATCTCACATTTATCATTATCATATAATAAACACCATAGCATCTTTATCATCGTTATCATTATCATTCTATCAGTTAAAAAAAATAATCATCATTATATCACATATATCAGTATCATATTATAAACATCATGGCATCTGTATCATCGTTATCATTATCATTCTATCATTTAAAAAAATACCATCACCTTCACCATAATCATCACCGTAATCATCACCATAACCATCACCATAACCATCACCATCATCCTTACCCACGAAACTCCACACGGTACTCAGTAAATTGGCAATAATAGTGAATTCTGTTGCCCTGGCGCCCATTTCAAGCAGACGGTCTCTGAACAACACTCCAAAGGCAACGGTCATGGCGGGGAAGAAAAACTGGAAAGAAAATGGAGGTGGGAGAGTTTTTTTATGTTTTTTTTTTTGTGTGTGTGTGTGGGGGTGGGGGGGTGGATGGTTGGGTGGGGGTAAGGGGGAGGGGGAGGGGGAAGGGGGATTTGTGGTTGTTGTTGTTGTTCTCTCTCTTTCTCTCTCTCTCTCTCTCTTTCTCTCTCTCTCTCTCTCTCTTGCTCGCTCGCTCGCTTTACCAATATGCATGTAGATAGATTTATATATGTGTTCTTTTATTTATCTATTAAATTTGTGTATGTATATTTGTGGATATATGTATATATATATATATATATATATATATATATATATATATATATATATATACATATATATATATATATATATATATATATATATATATATATATATATATATATATATATATGTGCATGTGTGTGTGTGTGTGTATGTATGTACATACACACACACACACACATATATATATATATGTATATATATATATATATATATATATATATATATATATATATATATATATATATATATATATATATATATACGTATATATATATATATATATATATGTATATATATATATATATATATATATATATATATATATATATATATATTAATATATATATATATAAGGAGGTTTAGATAAATAGCTGAAAGACTAAATACACAATACTCAACCAAATACACAGCGACAGTCACTCCGATAAAAGGACACATCATACTTCACACTGACACCATGAACAGGAAATAATCTATTAATAGAAAGTATCACATCATGACTTATCTTATCAGTTGCAACAATTGGTGATAGTGTGCAACGTAATCGATAAAGGAAAATAAAAACGAAGAAGAATAAGGAGGCATGCGGATTGAAGGTCAAAGTTAAGAAAGCATAGAAGATGAAACAGGAGAAGAATTAAAGATATGATAAAAGGGAGAGGAAGGAAAGTAGGGAGATCACGGTGATAATAAAGACAATAAAGATAGATATGTCAACATGGCGAAGAGGACAGTATGAAAGAAGAGGGAGAGAGATAGATAGAGAGAGAGAGAGAGAGGAAGAAGGAGAGAGACAGAGAGTAAAAGGAGAGAGAAAAAGAAAGAAAAGAGAGGGAGAAAAACAAAAACAAGAAAGAGGAAAACCAAATAAAGACCAAAACATTAAAATAATAAAGAATCAATAAAAAAAGAAAAAGACGAAGAAAAAATACACACACACACACACATCTCTCTCTCTCTCTCTCTCTTTTCTTTCTTTCTCTCTCTCTCTCTCTCTCTCTCTCTCTCTCTCTCTCTCTCTCTCTCTCTATTTCTCTCTCTCTCTCTCTCTCTCTCTCTCTCTCTTTTTCTTTCTCTCTCTCTTTTTCCTTCTCTCACTCTCTCTCTACTTCTCTCTATATACCTCTCTCTCTCTCTCTATCTCTCTCTCGCTCTCGGTCTCTCTCTCTCTCTCTCTCTCTCTCTCTCTCTCTCTCTCTCTCTATATATACATATATACATGCAAAGGAAACAACAGCAAGCAAAGCCAGAACCTACCACAGTCAAAGCCGTGCCGAAAACGATCATCCAGCCCCACCCACCATCAGGAGGAACCATCTTGGGTGTGGGGCCATTACCACGCCCACTTCCAGAGGCCTTAGACGCGAGGTGGGCGGAGCGGGGGCGGGTGCTCGTGGGTGGCCCTTCCTCGGCGAACTGTGGGCGTGAGGGCGGTCGGTTGGGCACTAGTTTCCTCTTGCTCTGACTCCCGCCCATCGTCCCGATAGCTGTGGGAGGAAGATTATGGTGATGAAAATGATTGTGATGATTGTGGTGATGATGGTGATGAGAATGAGTGTGAGGATAGAGACAACAAGAGTGATTATGATAAGGATAATAATGATATTAATGCTAATACCAATAATGATAAAACTTATTAAAATACTAACAATGCTAATAATAACAACTATGAGCAATGATAATGATCATTATTGTTATTAATATTATCATTTTTTTATAATTATCATTACCCTGACAAAAACTAAAGGATATGTAGAAAAGATTATATAAATGATAATAATAATGATAATAAAACTAATCAAAATAGTAACAATGCTTATAATAACAACTGTATCAGGAATTATAATGATCATTATCATTATCAATATCATTACAATTTTCATCATTATCATTATCCTAACAAAAATCTAAAGGATATATATAGAAAACCAAGATTACATCCACACGCCCGCTAGCCAAGCCACGCTACGAGAGAGGTTATATACTGAATCCTCACGGGTGGACACTTGACCTGACCCAACCTGAGTTTGAAATCAGAAGTACCCCACGACCTTGACCCAAACTAGGTCAGTCAGGGGTAAGATCTTAAGAAACACCACATAGAAAACGAGGTGATGATGTTATGTAGACTTCTAGCCTATGTGCCAGTATTTTAAAACATTAGTTACAGTAAATATTTAAATGTTAGTATCGTATGTAAAGTGTTTTAGTGAATCTTTGAACATTATGTCCAGGCAGAAGAGTTGACTATCATTTGTCCCATGTTTTGTTTCGAAAAAAGTTTTTTCTCTTTGTCATTGTATTGTTATTATTACTACCATTATTATCAATTATCATTATCATTGTTATCATTAGTGTTATCCTTATCATCATCATTATCATTACTATCATTATTGATATCATTATCATCCTTATTATCACTATCTTTGTTATTATCACCAGCATCATCATTGTTATCATTATTATTATGATTATCATTGTTATCATTATTATTATTATCATCATTAGCATTACTATCATGATTACTCTCATCATTATTGTTATCGCCATGATTATGATCATCATT
>BOPN01001329.1:197500-200000 GCA_017312705.2 Penaeus japonicus
TGCATACGTCATTTTCATAAAGGAACATCAAAGGACAAGATGTTGCATAGTGTATAGCGTAAAAAAATATGGAAAACAAAATGGATTTCTGTGAACACCATCAGAAGGAAATTTGGTCTTGCAGTGAAAGTCCAGAGCGTGAGATTATGTGACAAACTGATCATATGAGATAACATTAGTACAGTGAATGTGGAGACGACTTTGAAGTGAAACCTTTTTGACAAGCAACTGTGTAAGTATTATGACCTCTTGATAAGTGAAAAATCAAAGTATGTTTACCATGGGGTATTAGAATATCGATATAATCTATTTACATCTAGAAGGCACATATAAGTAACTGTGTAAGTATTATGATAAGTGAAAAATCAAAGTATGTGTACCATGGGGTATTAGAATATCGATATAATCTATTCACATCTAGAAGGTACATATAAGTAACTGTGCAGATGAGTACAAGCTCGTGTTATAATTAACTGTGCCAGTGACCGCTTTTCAAAGCACTGAGGTGTCACGATTTATAATGAAGTTGCACCAAGGAAGAGGTGAGGCCAGGGAGGGCAGGGAGGGCAGGAGGGGGAGGGTTGGGTAAGGGGGGATGGGGAGGGTTGGGTAAGGGGGGAAGGGGGGGTTTTGGAAGAAGCATAAGGAAGTATCGTTATCAAGATATCAAATTATTTATTTTATCAATATTTGTAAAATAGTTGGGGCTATAAAGCATGCCGCAGAATATTGCACGAATGCTCAACGCATATTCCTTGACTTAGTTCTCTTTTACATTATAAACATGAGGCGAGTCAGTGAAAATAACAATATCCTCGTGATTAGGGTCACATGAATGGCAACCGCAATAGAGAAGACACAATATACGGGATAAGGATAAGGATAAGCCAGACTTGCGGAACAGATGCTTTGCCCGGGCTATGTGTGGCCTCAATGGCGAACCCAGGATGTCAGTGAGTGCTGACTCGTGAGAGTGTGCTAACGAGTGCTGACTCTTAGGTCTGAACTTGGTCCTTACCCACCGTGGTACAGCTGTAACCGTTAGGCGACGGTGGAAACTCACGAGCTTGGAGGAATGGCGGATGACACCTAACCTAAATCATTGTTTCCCCGAACTGAGACCATGAGTGAGTTAGTCATTTCCCGAGACGAGGTAGTCAGGCAATATCTCCAGTTGTGAAGCCACTACCAACGCCTGGCAGGGTTGCTGACACGTGACCGTCAACCAGTGTATGGTTTATCAACGTGCATTTCACTTATCACATCCGTGTTACCGTTTTGTAGAATTACTTACTTCTGCCAACAAAGAAGAGAAAATTACTACGTCTGGCAACTCGACTCGGATACTCTGCCGACATCCACGTCAACGTCGAGCAATATCTTCGCCTTTAAACATCACTGCTATAAAGACGAAACCAAAATCAAACGCGAAGAACTACCAAACAACTCGTACTAAAAGGCGAGTGGCGAGTAATTAACCGTTTCTCTGTCCAGTTTCCCGCCAAATTTTGTAACCCAGTACTCCCTCATCTAAAAATGTCTCCTCAGATTTCTTGAATACATCACTGCAGATCTATCTCAGCATAAGACATCATTAATTCTATCAAACGGTTCTTATTAGCAGTTCAATCCGACGCCACCATTCCCCTATAATACCAAAAGAACACTAATATACAAAAATAAAAACTAACAAAATCATATCGAGACAAAGCGCTGTTCTATGGGATATATATTGAGCCTTATTGTTAAGGGGAAGGTAAGAGTGTTTCCTAATAGCTCGTCGGTATCTGTATTAACGTCGCTATCAATGACGAAATCATGGGGTGAAATCAACTAAAATTGGTCGTTGGATTCTTTTACTATAATCTTACGTCTTGACCTATCTATGTATCTATGTGTGTATTAATATTATAGATATGTGAATTATAGTTTTTTTTGTTTTTTTTTGGGGGGGGGGTCCGAGCGGTATCAACCGTGCCTGTCGATCTTACGGCGCGGGTTCGAGTCCCGGTCAGGGAGGTATAAATTTGTATATGTTAAAAATGCGTTACTGCATTCTACCATCTTCTCACACATATAACCTTGGTAACCTGATTTGGGACTTGAATTTGTGATTCCGTGGCTGCCGAGCGCCCGCGGGAGTTGTTCGTAAAAATTCGCTATCACTGTTCTGATAAGAACACATAGGTAATGTCCATGACATCTCATAAGGTGTCTGGTTGAACATCTCTTTTGTCGGGTCGTGTAGCCGAGCGGTATCAAACGTGCCTGTCGATCTTACGGCGCGGGTACGAGTCCCGGTCAGGGAGGTATAAATTTGTATATATATATATATATGTGTGTGTGTGTGTGTGTGTGTGTGTGTGTGTGTGTGTGTGTGTGTATGTATATACATACATACATATATCTTCATATATATACATATATATATATATATATATATATATATAATTCTATTTTCTGTTTATTATCTTCTTTTTTTCTTATCTACAGTACATTT
>BOPN01001329.1:205000-215000 GCA_017312705.2 Penaeus japonicus
ACTCCACCCAAACCCACCTCAAACTCCACCCAAACCCACCCAAACCCACTTAAACCCACTCATATCTTCACTCAAACTCCACCCAACCCACTCAAACTCCACCCAACCCACTCAAACTCACTCATACCACAACCCACCTCCATACCACCAAACTCCACTCAAACTCCACTCAAACTCCACTCATACCACTCAAACTCCACTCCAAACTCCACTCAAACCCACTCATACCCACTCAAACTCCACCCAAACTCCACTCAAAGCCCACTCAAACCCACCCAAACTCCACTCAAACCCACTCATACTCCACTCAAACTCCACCCAAACCCACCTCAAAGCCCACTCAACCCACCCAACCACCTCAAACCCACTCATACCCACACAAACCCACTCATACCCACTCAAACCCACTCAAACCCACTCATACCCACTCAAACCCACCCAAACTCACCCAAACTCCACCAACCCACTCAAACCCACTCATACCCACACAAACCCACACAAACCCACCCAAACTCCACTCTCAAACCCACCCAAACTCCACTAAACCCACCCAAACTCCACCCTAACCCACTCAAACCCACTCAAATCCCACCCAAACCCACCCAAACTCCACTCAAACTCACCCAAACCCACTCAAACTCCACCCAAACTCCACCCTAACCCACTCAAAATCTGCACCCAAACCCACCCAAACTCCACTTAAACCCACTCATATTCACTCAAACCCACCCAAACCCACTCAAACCCACCCAAACCCACTCAAACCCACTCAAACCCACCCAAACCCACCCAAACCCACCCAAACCCACCCAAACCCACCCAAACCCACTCAAACCCACTCAAAGCCCACTCAAACCCACCCAAACCCACTCTAAGCCCACTCAAACCCACACAAACCCACTCAAACCCACCCAAACCCACCCAAACCCACTCAAACCCACTCAAAGCCCACTCAAAGCCCACTCAAACCCACCCTTCTTCCAGATGTGCGACAACTGGTGGATGGAGAAGAGAGTGGAGTGGGTGGAGCGAGCGGCAGTTCGGAGAGTCATGTGGATGAGCGTGACAGCCGGGTTAGTGGCGGTGGTCACGTCGCAGCTTCTCGGGGCAGCTCTCGATCGGTACGGAAGGGGAGAGGGAGAGGGAGAGGGAGGGAGGGGGAGAGGGGGAGGGAGAGGGGGAGGGGGGAGGGGGGGAAGGAGAGGGTGAGAGAGAGGGAGAGGGAGGGGGTGGTCACGTCGCAGCTTCTCGGGGCGGCTCTCGATCGGTACGGAAGGGGAGAGGGAGAGGGAGAGGGGGAGAGGGAGGGAGAGGGAGAGGGAGAGGGAGAGGTTGAGAGAGAGGGAGAGGGGGGAGGGAAGATGGGAGGGAAGGTGGGAGAAGGGAGAGGGAGAGGGTGGTCACGTCGCAGCTTCTCGGGGCAGCTCTCGATGGTACGGAAGGAGAGAGGGGGAGAGAGAGGGAGAGGGGGAGGGAGAGGGGGGGGGGGGGGGAGGGGGGGGGGGGGGGGGGGGGGAGGGGGGGGGGGGGGGGGGGGGAGGGAGAGGGAGAGGGAGGAGGAGGGAGGGAGAGGGAGGGGGTGGGTCACGTCAGCTTCGGGCAGCTCTCGATCGGTACGGGAAGGAGAGAGGGAGAGAGAGGGGGGAGGAGAGGGAGAGAGAGAGGGAGAGGGGGAGAGATAGAGAGAGGGAGAGGGAGAGCGAAGGTAGGGGGAGGGAGAGGGAGAGGGGGGGGAAGGAGAGGGTGAGAGAGAGGGAGAGGGTGGTCATGTCAGCTTCTCGGGGCAGCTCTCGATCGGTACGGAGGGAGAGAGGGGGAGAGAGAGGGAGAGGGTGAGGGTGAGGGAGGGGGAGGGAGAGGGAGAGGGAGATGGGGAGGGAAGGTGGGAGAAGGGAGAGGGAGAGGGAGAGGGTGGTCACGTCACAGCTTCTCGGGGCAGCTCTCGATCGGTACGGAAGGGGAGAATGTGAGAGGGAGAGGGAGAGTGGGAGAGAGAGGGAGAGGGGGGTGAGAGAGAGGGTGAGGGAGAGGGAGAGGGTTAGAGAGAAAAGGAGAGGGTGAGAGAGGGAGAAAGAAAGAGAAAGAGAGGGAGAGGGAGAGGGAGAGGGAGAGAGGGAGAGAGGGAGAGGATGGTCACGTCGCAGCTTCTCGGGGCAGCTCTCGATCGGTACGGAAGGAGAGAGGGGGAGGGGGAGGAGAGGGAGAGAGGGAGAGGGAGAGGGAGGGAGAGGGGGAGAGGGAGAGGGAGAGAGAGAGGAGGGTGGGGGAGAGGGATGGTAGGGGAAGGGGGAGAGGGAGAGGGTGAGGGAAGGTAGGGGAAGGGAGAGGGGGAGGGGGAGGGGAAGAGGGGAAGGAGAGAGGGTAAGAGGGGGATGGGGAGGGAGAGGAGGAGAGGGAGTGGGAGAGGGAGAGGGGGAGAGGGAGAGGGTTAGAGAGAGGAGGGTGGGGGAGAGGGAAGGTAGGGGAAGAGAGAGGTGGAAGAGAGGGAGATGGAGATGGAGAGGGAAGGGAGAGGGAGAGGGAGATGTAAGATATGGTGAAGGAGAGGGAGAGGGAGATGGAGAGGGAAGGTAGGGGAAGGGAGAGGGGGAGGGAGAGGTAAGATAGGGGAAGGGAGAGGGAGAGGGTGAGGGAAAGTAGGGGAAATGAGAAGGAGAGGGAGAGGGTGAGAGAAGGTAGGGCAAGGGAGAGCGGGAGGGGAAGGGAGAGGGAGAGGGAAAAGGAGATGGAGAGGGAAGGGAAAGGGGGAGAGTGATGGTTGAGGGTGTTGGTAAGGGTGAGGGTGATGATGATAGAGAGAGAGAGAGAGAGAGATAACGTGAGAATGTAAGATTCTTTGAGAGAGAGAATTTTTTTTTTTTAATGATTTTTTTCCATTAATTTATTTTTCTTCTTTTGATTTTGAAATTACTATTCCAGGTACTCCCAAAAGCTGGTGATGCTGACACCCTTCTTTGGCTCCCTGGCACTGAGTCTAGTGTGCCTCGTTGTAGCGGCTGTGCCCAGTGCCTCTCTGGATTTACTTTACGTCGGTGCTGCCATTAACGGCGCTGCGGGAGGCTTTGTCGTGTTCAAGGTATGGCAGTGCTAGATTCCCATGAGAATAGATCTCTCTATATCTAGATATATTATAATTAGATATATAAATAGATAGGGAGAGAAAGAGGAAAAGAGTGTTTTTTTACATGAAGAGTCCCAGTAAACACATTTTTTTTTTTACTGAATTCACTTTTTTTTCATGAAGAGTCCCAGTAAACATTCTATTTTTAGTTGTTTTTTTATTGAATTCACTTTTTAGTGTCTTCTAATTCCGCCATTCGTTCCCGTAACACTATATAGGCAACCGTCACACTAATGGTGATTTTATACGTGCATGGAAAGCAGTCAACCAACTTCGCAATTCTAATCATTCCTTTCTTTACTATAGGCCTCGGTGTCGACCTACATCATCGGCATTTCCGCAGCTGAGGAATGGACCGATAGATTGTCTATCGTGGAATCTATGCTCTTCCTCGGCAGTGCTGTAGGGCCTTTAGGTCTTCAGCTTCTCATCCTCTACTGCACTACCTACCATTCTTTGCTCTTTCTCGGTATGCTATGATGGACCTGTGGGATGGTAGAGGGTGGTTCGTAAGCCTATGTAGAATGATAGTAGATTTTTTTTTTTTTTTTTTTTTTTTTTTTTTTTTTTTTTTTTTTTTTTTTTTTTTTTTTTTTTGACTGGTAATCTATGACGGGCTTTTCGATTGGTATGGTTTGCATTTAACTCTTTTTTTCTCTATATTGTTTGCAATTGAAAGAATCATATACTATATACTTTTTTATATAAACGTAAATACAATATTACCAAATCATGGAAGTCACGAAAAAACTCCATCTTTCCAGGTTGCGAGAGCGTCATCGTTATGGCCATCATCTACATCATTTTCCTCCTGCCTGATCACAAATCCAGTCAACAGAAAATCAATTCACTCAGAACAGACAACAACAACACCGGAACCATAAACAACAACACCGGAAGCGTCAACAATAACACCGGAAGCGTCAACAACAACACCGGAAGCGTCAACAACAACACCGGAAGCGTCAACAACAACACCGGAAGCGTCAACACCACCACCGGAAGCGTCAACAACATCGGAACCGTCAACAACAACAACGGAACCGTCAACAACAACACCGGAACCATAAACAACAACACCGGAACCATAAACAACACCAGAACCATAAACAACAACACCGGAAGCGTCAACACCACCACCAACTACAACACCTTCTCCCCAAGCAACCACCAAAACACGAACATTCATCCTTCTTCATCCTATTCAACCCAATGTGTCGTAGGATTGAAGGCTTTATTCCTTGGTCTAAGTAATGCCTTCAGCGCCACCTTCAGGAGACGCGCTGCGGGGGTGAGGGTTGCCATCGTGGCCTTGTTAATGGCGGACTTTTTCATCGCCATTGTGTTTGCGGGTGAGTTGTTTCTTTTGTTTCTTTTGGATTTCGGGTTTTGTTTATGGGACTGGATATTTTTTTTCGGATGTTTAATTTATTTTTCTTTTTTTTTAATATTCTTTTGTTTCTTTTGGATTTCGGGTTTTGTTTATGGGACTGGCTATATATTTTTTTCGGATGTTTATTTTTTTTCTTTTTTCTTTTTTTCTTTCTTTCTTATTCGAAGGATGTTTATGTTGTATGTTTAAGTTTTTGTTGTATTTTAGATCTTGTTATTATTTTTTATGTTCTCTTTTCGTTATTCATTTTTTTCATAATAAATTCTTTGATTGATTGTGCTTGAATTTGAATTCAAGTAAATATTATCTTTTTAAAGAAATCGTTATGAAAGTATTATGATTATAATGCTCATTTAATGACTCTGAAAACTTATTGGTATTATATAGCATATTTATCGTCAAAAAACAATTCAATAATTTAAGCCATCATCTTTTATATACATTTTTTCATAATTAACTCATCATTACTCCATACTTCATACTTCTTTCCAAATTTATTCCAACTTCATTTTCAAATTATTCAACCCGTTTTGTAAACTCACTCCAACTTCACTCTGAACTCATTCAACCTCATTCTAAATTCTCATTTTTCATTCTAATTCATTCCGATTTAATTTTCATTCCTGCGAACTTCATTCTAAATGTCACTCTCCCTCACTCTATTTTCAGTCTCCAACTCTTTTTTATTTCATTCTATATTATTTGAAACGTCTTCCTAACTTTACTTTGAATTCATTCTAGTCGTATTGCACTCTCATTCTAAATGAACTCGACCCATTCTAATTTCTTTTTAACTATCTAAATCGTCTTCATTCTTACGTCTTTATAGCTTCTACCCAGCTCCATTTATACTTCATTCAAACTCATTCTGAATTGCATTTCATTCTCCCTTCCCCCCGCCTCATACACCACCTTTCATTCCAGCCTCATTTCACCTTCATTCTAACTCATTTCTCATCCACTCTAACTTCTTTCTAACTTATTCTCACTTCCTCTTTCATTCTCGCTTATTGTAACCTCATCGTCCCTCATTCTAATCCAATGATAACCCCTTTTCCTCCATTGAAGCTCCCTCCTCATACCTCATACTTCTTCCCACCTCATACCTCATACTTCTTCCCACCTCATGCCGAATACTCCTTCCCATCCCATACCTCCTTCTCCCTCATACCTCATTTTCCCTCATGTCTCGTACTCCCTCCCATCCCATACCTCATTCACCCTCCCACCTTATTCTCCCTCATACCTCCTACTCCCTCCCACCTTATTCTCCCTCATACCTCATACTTACTCCCTCCTCCTCTTCCCTCATACCCCCTACTCCCTCATACCTCATACTCCCTCCCATCCCATACCTCATTCACCTTCCCACCTTATTCTCCCTCATACCTCATACTTCCTCCCTCATACCCCCTACTCCCTCCTCCTCCTCCCTCATACCTCTTACTCCCTCCCACCTCATCCCTCCTCCTCCCTCCCACCGCATACCTCATTCTCTTCCTCATACCTCATTCTCCTCCTCACAGCCGAATTCGACCTCCTATACCTCTACATGCAAGATCGCTTCGGCCTCACGCTACCCGAGTACTCACGCTACCTCGGCATCAAGAATATTGTCAACGGCATCTCCCTCCTCATCATTCTACCTTCCATGAGGCGCATCTTCGGGCTGAGTGACGTGGCGCTGGGCATTCTTGGCGGGGTGTCGAGGGTAGCTGCCTTCTGTCTTTTGGGCTGGACGTCTTCGGGGAGTTTGGTGTATTTGGGTAAGGTTTCTTCTTCTTCTTCTTCTTCTTCTTCTTCTTCTTTTTTTTTTTTTTTTTTTTTTTTTTTTTTTGTCTGGTATTTTTTTCTGGTTTGGGGGAGGGGAAAAGGGAGTGGGGAGAGGGGAAGGAGGGGGAGGGGGGAAAGGGGTGTAGATGGGGAAGGAGGGGGAAAGGTTAGGGGGAGGGGGAGGGGGAGGTTGGGAAAGGTGAGGGGAAAAGGAAGAAAGGGGAAAAGGTGAGGGGAACGGGAAGAAAGGGGGAAAGGAGTGGGGAGGGTAATGGGGGGGAAAGGGGTGAGGGAAAGGCAAGGGGAAAGGGGTGGGGAGGGGGAAAAGTGAAGGGAAGGGGGGGGGAGACAAAGGAGGAGGTGGAGGGTAAATTGGGAAGGAAGGGACTGGTGGTGAGGTGAAGGGAGAGTTAATGGGAGAGTTGATGGAAGGGGTAAAGGGGGAAGTAGGATAGGGGTGGCGGGGGAAAAGGGATGAAGTTAGAAGATAAAGAAAGGGGTCTGGTGGAGGTTGAAGGAAGTGGGGAGTGGGGAAGGAGGAATAGGAAGAGAGTGGAGGGGGAAGAAGGAATAAGAAGGGGGTGGAGGGGGAAGGGTAGAATCATGGAATACATAATACAATTCAGTATGTTTTTTGTTATTGTTTGGAGTTAATTTTTAAAATACCATCACAAAATATTCCATAATGATAAAAATGCCTCTTTTTCTTATTTGCAGTGCCATTCCTCGATATCTTCGGCCAGTATTTATTTGTTGTTTTACGGTCAGTCATTTCTTCTCTTGTGGAAAAGGAAGAACAGGGTAAGTTGATAAATTCACAAAAAAAAAAAATATATATATATATATAATTCTTTTATTAATGTCAAAATAATTTTTGGTAAGCTGGTCTTCTGGAAATGGAATTAGTATACTCAATCTGCACAAATATGAACATTCATTGAAATCATATACATAGTAAAATTTAAAAAGGAGATTATGATACCCATCCATTGCTAAATCCAAAATCAAGAATATTTATATTCAACTTATTCAACCACATTAAAAAAAATACATCAAAACACCACATAAAAAAAAATATCTATATGATTCACAAACTTCCGTTCTACTTTCTCTCCCCAGGTCGTGTCATGACCATAGTATCGGCAATGGCACAGCTGTCTTTATTAATGGGCTCACTCATATTCGACATGCTTTACCCAATCTTTGTTTCAATTAATTATCCTGGTGTAACGTTTCTCTTGGCTGCTGGTTGTTTGGGAACCTCCACACTTATTCTTATGTAAGTAACTACAATGTTTCTTGTGTTTTGTAAGTCCTTTTTGTAATGTCTGTATGGTGGTAATGATTACATTATTCAATGACAAAAGTGATTTTGACAGTAATATAAATACTTATAATTATTGGTCATTGATATTATTATTGGTGATATCATAAGTAGTAGCTCTATGATTACATATATAGCTTTTTATTATCAATTAATTATCAATTATAGTAATTTATTATCAATTTATTAATCTATTATCAATTTATTATCAATTATATCAATTTATTATCAATTATATAAATTTCTTATCAATTATATTAATTTATTATCAATTTATTATCAATCATATCAATTTATTATCAATTATATCAATTTATTATCAATTATATCAATTTATTATCAATTATATCAATTTATTATCAATTATATCAATTTATTATGAATTTATTATCAATTATATCAATTTCTTATCAATAATTGCAGCTATGTCAACTGGCATCTCAAGAGAATAAAGAAGTGTGAAGAATTGCGACCTCTCATTCAACCAGTAGATTGAAATAAAATTGTTTGTCGAATTGTATACAGTATAAGTGTAAATAGAGAGAGAAAGAGATAGTTTTGTTGAAGAATTTACTATGAATGTTGTTATTTAAAGGTCTTTTGTTATAGTCACATATTAATCTCAGCTTTTAGCATACTATATTCTATATGTTGTGTTTATATTGTTGCCTGTATAAGTTGTAAATATGATTTCATAAGAAATATAAAAGAAATCTCTGTTGTCTGTCTTTCTTTTTTAACAAATACCATACCAATACTACCTAAAAGTATATATATTCATGCAACAACAACCTTTCAAGGAATGTTCTAGATTTTTGGTAATAAAATAATATTTGCACAAATCTTATGATTATGTACATAAATCATCTTTGTATAGCACCTGCTTACCTGCTGACCGCTTTCATAATCTTATTTCATTATCATTTTCCATATATATTTCCAGTATTCAAATGCCTCATTTCACATACCCTCAGTGTTTATCTTTTTACTGGAATAAAAAAAACAAAAAAACTGTACATACAAAAGGGAAAGAATAAAAATACATCATTATATGAAACTCATTTAATCTATCATTGTGTTGACCTTTTTGTGTGAAGGTAATTTTTCAAAAACTACCAATAACTTTTTCAATTGGTACAAGAAAGTTCTGGAACAATGCAAAATATTTAGTGAGCTGGACTGAGATGTAATGTGAAATATGTATATAACAGTCACTTAGAAGGTAATTGGTCTCTTGGTTAATACATACGGTGTGTGTGTGTGTATACATGTCCATCTATTTCTGGTACTAAGTGCCTTGCACGTTTTACTGTTAATACTGAATTCAGTACACTCAGGGTCCCTTTCTTGTCTTACACTTTTCTTTTAAATCAATGAGATCTAGCAAGTTTCTTTTATTCAATGTGATAAGTAAAATTTCTTTGATAGCTTTAGATTTTATTCTGCATATTCTAACACACCACATATATATATATATATATATATATATATATATATATATATATATTTATTTATTTATTTTAAGCTACTTTGTTTTTTCAGTGCAACTAATTCAAATATATCTTTTACATACTTTAAAATGATCTTTCTTCTTTTGTAACAGATTCAAGAGCTTTTGTATAATACTGAGAGAGCTCAGAGGCCTTTTTCCATGTTCTTACATCACACATACACAATTTGTTTACCATATGTAAACCTCATTTGACATTATCTTTGTTGTTGATCATATATTAGGAACCCAAACTCTACATATATGAAATTAGCATTACAGTACAAAACTTATCATTCAAAAATATCTTGCGTATTCTATCCCTTGTACAGAGCAAATAATATTTTGTGCATAATATTTATCTCAAGAGTAAACTTACATAAAATATTACAACAAAAAAAGAAACTGAAGTTTCTTGAATAGAGTATAGCAAAAAAATTATTTATATAAATCATCATCATCAAAATTCTTCCTAAAATTTACATATGTAATCATGGCAGCTCTAAATATGGGAAGAGCAATACAGGTTTTCATAGACTACATGAAAAATTAACTGTATTAACCCATTGCGGACGGGGATAGATTCGATTGCCCAGTCTCAAGGACAGGTTTTATTTTAGAGCGAGGCAGCTTGAAGCAACATAATTTGAATCTTCCCACTCTCTTTCAGTCATTTGTAAAACTAGAGCCATTTTTCTATTTTATTTTTTGTGTGTTTTATTAAGTTTAGAGACTTAGATGTGCCATATGACAGGCTCTATCAGTGCTGCAGTTGACTAAAATTGTAGCATATGATCCATATTTGCTCATTATTTTCTTTATACTCAGTGTGATAGAAGTATTGCTGTTTTATGGGAGGACAAAAGGCAACTTTATTTTTTCATATTTTTGTGCTGTCAT
>BOPN01001329.1:220000-222500 GCA_017312705.2 Penaeus japonicus
CTCGAGCCAAAGAATTTTGTCCATTTATGACGCAATTAGGGCTACTCTACATACTAGCAGTAGCTAGCTATCCCAGTGACTGATGGGTAAGGGACGCATCAGATCCCTTTTCCAACTGATGGGTAGGAGACACATCAGATCCTCCCTCTTCCGACTGATGGACAGAATCCCTCGGGATGGTTCTTATTGTGTCGAGGCGGAAAGAAAGTGTGTGGCCTATAGATAAGGAGGAATCATGCACTTCTTGTCTATCACTTCCGTCAGATCTTGGAAAGCTAATGCCCTCTATTTTTATCTTTTCTTCTACAGTAACTCCCTCTTCTGCTCCATCAGTAGGACTCACTTTCAAGTAGATCTTCTGGAGATAGTCCCAAAACATGAGATTAAGGAAGCTGTGTGGACCAATCCTGAAGTAAATAGCAGACCAGCCCTTGTAAAAGCCCCAAAGACCCTCTGTCCTGTAGATCTTCACAACGCAGTCGGTTATACCCTTGTACAGCAACCCACGCCCTTGTTTGTCCAGTCCTGCGTGTGTGAATACAGAAGAAACATAAATCATAATGAATTAAGATAACAAAAAAAAATGAATGACAAAAGACAGGTCATTTGAATGCACTTCTTATCATATTACATAATACCAAAGAGATTGCATGATTTCATTAGCACACAATATATTCTACAAATACAACAATACAAAAAATTACTGTGAATCTCCTGATTCTTTATATTGTTTATCACATAGTTTCCTTTCTGTTGAAGCATCTTACCTTGATTATAAACTCTAGTAGAAATGACATCAAAGGGAGACATGAATGATGCAATCACTAAGCCACTAACCATAGCACCAACAAATGTACTTTGCCAACTGTCTCGTGGATACAACTGTAAGAGAAGTAAATCCATTTAAAGGAGACATCATTAGAAATGATACAACATATTCTTAACTATATTTTCTGAATACTAAGATATATACTTGTAAGTTACACTTCTGTTTTCTTAATTCCTACATACATAAAAAAGGTATCTTTCATTGTGCTATACAAAAGTTGATACGCTTACACCATTCCTAAAAGTAATATATCTCTACCATACCCAAGGAAATATCTTCCATCTTAATATACAAAATTCCCTCTATTCTCACCCCATACTGGTCGAGCCAGTCCTTGCTCATCGAATAAGAAAAGAGCTGCGCAGCCGAACCAACGCCAACTCTAGGTATGGTAGTCGTTGCTCCTCTCCATAATCCTCGAACTCCGTCTTTCTTGAAAATTTGGTGCAGCGCTGGTATGAATCCTGAAAATTTAGGGAATTATAAATAAAAAAAACTTCAACTATAATCTTCAATGAAAATTTCTTTATTACAGACCTGTTTTTCTTTAGTATCTTCAGCATAACAAGCGAGTTAATGAAGGAAACTTTTATGATAAGTTTAATTGTATTTCTAATTTTTTTTCCCTTTTAAAGCAAAGAGTTACATAATCAACTCAAACAGCAAATACCTTCATGTTTGTGCTGGTGACCTACAGCAATAGACTCAGCTGCATGTGACTGAAGGTGAGTCTTCACCTAAAGAAAAGTGCACACATTAAAAGTAAGAAACACATAACAACCAAACATAACACATTATAAGTCAGATTTTGTAAGAATTATATCTAAGATAAAATATATCGACACAGCATCAACCAAATATTCAAAGTGTCATATATCAAGATCAACTAAACACTACTAAAAGAGTAAACTATTACTCACAAGATAAAAAGGACTTCCTACAACGCCCCCTACCACACCCACAAAGGCTCCAGCTACGATGCAACCCACTGGCGACACACTACCATCGTCACGAGATATGATTTGTGAGTCGAGGATCCTGCTGTACAATCCGAAACGTATTCCATTCATGACAACCTGGTATGAGAGGGCTGGTACCAGTCCCTTTTGGAGTCCTGTTATTCCATCAGCCTGAAAAAGGGATATGGTGAGGGTGTTCTTTACAACTTCCTTTTGTGTAAGCTTTGGATTTTGGAAATATCTAGAAGAAATTTTTGAAAAGTATCTCAGCATGGGGAAATGTTAGACTTATATGCTTGTATATGTATTTGTAAATAGAAAGAAATCTTTATTTTTATTTCTAAGGCAAGTTTTATCCAACGGGAGAAAATGGAAAGCATGATGCCTCCTCTCTTTCGGCTTCACAAAAGAACGAGTAAAATTTTAATGACGGTGACAAAATTATCAAATCAATAGCTTGCCGTAGTTTCTCAATGCATTACAGGAGGTATATAGCATAAACAGTGAAAAAAAGAAATCCTGTATCATCAAAATTTACTCCAAATACTCTACAATGTAAAATATTTAAGCAATCATAAGGAGTATGGATTCTCCTCCAATACCTTACCTTAGCTACTGCAACGCCAGCATGAATTATGTTCTTGTAAATGACAGCGTACTGCCCTTTAGCCCTCAGTTCCCCTTGTAACTGCATGCGTGTCTTGAGCACGTC
>BOPN01001329.1:235000-237500 GCA_017312705.2 Penaeus japonicus
CAATAGAGAATGAAAATAATTTGCAAAAAGTAAAAGTAAGGCTGCAATCAATTATCAAAGTAAGCGATTTCTCATGTGGTTAAGTCTGGTGATGCTCACTCCTTCCACTTCAGTAGGCTCTAGCAAAGGCAAACAACCTCCATTTTTTATATTCTGGCAGGATAGAGTTTTATTGACCTTGCTGGCAATTTATCGTCACAAGGAACCATTAATGATTTGTATCTAGGCAAATGTACATAATGTGTTGCTTCATGTGGTCCTATTCTTGAAGTTTAACAATATTTTTTTTCATCTTGCAGATATTATTATGAAGTTACTTTTTGAATATGTGTTATAGATTTATAAATTTACCATTTGCACTGATGTTAACAGTAGATAGATATCAATTTATGTTCATTTATCAGAGATATAAACAAAATGAAAGAAAGAAAGATTAAAAATCTTAGGGAGCCTAATAGCTCTTATCATACCATTGCAGATACATAAATTCAATTATTTTCAATAACGGAGATCTATTTTTTCTTCCCTCACAGACAAGAAACATGGAGCTCCAGTGTGCAGTGCAGAAATATGCATGGGGTGTCAGAGGGATAGAGAGTAGCGTAGCACAGCTTGCCAAGGCGGCCAATCCCGAGCTCGAAGTAGCTGAAGATCAGCCGTTTGCGGAGCTATGGATGGGAACGCACCCTAGTGGTCCAACTGTTGTAAAAGGTGAGCAGGTTTTGATCTTGTGAAAGGCTTTAAGATTTGTTTTTTCTTTCAATTTTTTAATAGTTTGTCAAGTAATAGGTTTTATTGAGTATTTTGTATATGTAACTAGAATCAAAATATGATTATCTTTCCTTTTTAACAGAAGTCAATTATTTGTGCATGATGTGTGTATGCATACAAGCATAATAGTGTATATATATATGCACTTGTTATTTGCATACATTTATCATATGTAAAGTAACATATGTTAGAGTAAAGGAAAAAGATCACTATTGCATATCCCTTAATATTATGACTGGAACAAGAATACCATATTCATAATCAACATCTCAGACTATTTTTAACTCAGGTACTGGGGGAACTTTGGGAGACTACATAAGTAAGCACCCGGATGTGCTAGGATCACCTGTCATCCAGAAGTTTGGCAAATCCCTTCCTTATCTGTTCAAGGTGCTAAGTGTGAACCAAGCTCTCTCTATCCAAGCTCACCCTAATAAGGTAATTTTTATATGTTGAAGTTAAGGGTGTTGAGTTATATTTTTAGTTATGATATCTCTTACAAAACAGTTTAAATGCATTGACTGTGACTCTGCAAATTGTCACATGGAGAACAGATAATTAGGATTTTAAGAAATGTGAATGAACTAAGAAACAGTCTTAAAAATGTTTTATATATGACTCTAATCCAGTCAGTTTGAATTTATTCCCATTACATTATGGCCAAAGGGAATGGGACGAAATACCAGTATCCTGAATCTATTAAGGACACATTTTTAGTCATTCATAAATTATCCCACTGTTTCTTCATCTTATATATACTTAAAAGTTATTTTATCTTGCAGAGTCACGCAGAGCAACTGCACAAGGACCGCCCAGATGTTTACAAGGATCCAAACCATAAACCAGAAATGACCATTGCGCTTACACCATTCCAAGCTATGTGTGGTTTTAGGCCTGCTGAACAGATTGTAAAGCATTTAAAAGGTGAGTCTTCAGATGCAAAAACCAAGAACCCATGAAAGATAGATTTAAAGTTTGTTGCACAGGTCGGACTGTTACAGTTGAGTTTGCAATAAAAATTGCATATTTGTATAGTTTTTGAATGTACACTCTTTCACATCTAATACCTTTGCATTTTTTATTACAACAGAGATTCATGAGCTCAAGAAAGTTATTGGAGATGCTGCAGCTGATGCTTTTATTGAAAACCCAACAGAGGAAAATTTAAAAGCTTGCTTCTCAGCAATGATGAATGCATCTAAGGATACCATTGCTTCTGCTCTTAGTGAATTACTTCAGAGATTCCCAGGAATGGGTAAGTACCATAAGTTATTTTACTGTATAGTCAGATGTATTTTGTTTTTTTTAGATGTAGAGATTATAGGTTATTATTTGGTAAACGTGCATTATAATGCTTCTATACTGTATATAAATAATTTTAAGTGGATTTGAAACTGTATGCTTTCAAAATTGCATTATTATAAATTTTATGAAAAGTGAGGCAAAGCAAGGAATTATTTTCAATAAGGACTAGAAATGTTTAAGTTTCTATTGTAACTTGAAAATACACAAAATAAGCCAAGAGGAATTATTTAGATAAAGGGTTGATATTTCAATACAATATTATTATAATCTTCAAATGCTTAAATTTATGACCTCTACCATCAGTATCATCATAATATATATGATCATATATAATTTTTTTCATCATGATGTAATAATATCTTCCCCTTTTCTTTTAAGACTCAGGAAAAGGCGAAGAACTTCTCAGAGAACTGTTCCTCAGACT
>BOPN01001329.1:242500-245000 GCA_017312705.2 Penaeus japonicus
CGCTGATGAGGTCCTCAGACTCAGTGATACCTATTAAAAATAAATATATAAATGAATAAGTGAAGAAAAAAAAATCTTAAATAGGGTAATACAGTCTCTACTTTTCACATTTGCTTTGGTGCTTTGTATTAAACATCTATTGGAATACAATGCATTGAATATTTTATACTACATCATATATTTCAAGAAAAAGTATGGGAAATATTTCTAAATACAAACTTCTTTTAAAAAGCAAATCTCAAAGCGCTAAGAAAATATGCTTGTATAGCAAATTTATATACACATACATACATATAGACATACATGAATATAGATATACTCATACATATATAAATACACAGGTTCCATATACATACATATATATATATATATATATATATATATATATTACACAAACACACACACACACACACATATCATATTTATATAATTATACATTAAAATATCTATCTATGTGTCTATACATATATATATATATATATTAATATATATGTATATATGTATACATATATATATATATATATATATATATATATATATATATATATATATATATATATATATATATATATATATATATATATATATATATATATTTATATTTATACATATACATGTATATCATACTATACAACAATAATATAGTTAAAATATATAAAATAATACAAAAGAACATTTCAGTACTCAAAAATAAAATAAGAACATAACAAACCTTGCTATTATCTCCCTGGATGGAGAAGGGAACATCAGCATAGCCATAGATAATACCATCCTTCTTATACACGTTGCCCAGATCAGCACGTCCATAGAACTTTGTGGCTCTGTAAGATCATTCAGTTTTGTTAAAATCTTTTTATTTATTTATTCATTTATTTTTAGGGGGAGAAAATGAGATTGGATTATTAGACTTCATTGACCTCTCAAAGAAAGCACTGATTTGAACCATAAAAAACAAGATGATATAGAAAAAAAGAAAAAAGAAATAAACCTACTCAACCAAGAACTTTATAATAAAAATTTCTCAAAATATTAGAAAATCAATACCATACTATACTTCTTTGGATAACGACAGAAATGAAAATTCAATAAAGACAAAAATGATATCCCATAACCTTTACAAATGAACCTAAACCACTCACCGTGTATCCGGTAAAAATTCAATACTCTCCATGCCATAGCCAAGTCGAAGAACCCCCATAGCAAAGAAGGTGAGGAGGAGGTTCCCCGACGCTAAAATGAGGAGTACCACTACAAGGCCCCAGAAGAACCCACTCTCGCCACGGTTCGTCTCACTTCTCTTTGGGGTCGGTTCTCTGTCGGTGCTGTAGTTGGAAAAAATAATAGTTTCAAACTTGAATCCTTTTACAAATATTCAAAGAAAAAGTAAAAATTCACTGATTCAAAGAAGTAATAAGAATAATAGTTTACAATAATACACCAACATGCTTTAAAGTGCTAATCAATAATCAAAACATGAGCAGTGACTATACTTTGTGGTGTGGTTAGTGGAACGTGACTGGCGAGTGAGAGTGGCACGCTCTAGGGTGCTCGGAGCGAGAGATGTGCTCTCGGCTAGGAGTGAGGCTGCGGCTGAGTCACCCATTCTGTAAAACAAATTATTTTTTTCTTTATGATCAATATTCTATTTAGAAGTCATCCATTCTGTTATATTAGAAAAAAAAGACACTATAAAAATAAAATAAAATAAAAACACTTTATACTGTTACATATATGGGAACACATTTTTCATTCAGTCCTATTTCGGACATGACATGACCTCTGAGCAATGTCCTTGGCTACAGGGTAACAAACCTCCACCACGTATATTCTAGCAAAGATGGATCTCGGACTGGTTCCTTAATTGCCGATAAATCACCTAGGGAGGTGTAAGAGTTCTATACTGCCTGAATTTATGGAAGTTTGTTAGTCTGTGACCACAGAAACTGCAGCAACCTGAGCCATGGCAAATAGCTTTTGAAGTATTTGATTACACATCATCTTTCTTTATGTAGCTGTGGGTCCCAATTTGGTTCCTTTAAGAGGCAATATTACTTATTTTCAACGTCTTAATCCAGTTCTATTATGGACAAATACCAAGCTATCATTTGGATAATTCAGTCATTCTATAATACAAAAAATAAAAATAAACAAAAAATAAAAAAAGAAATTCATGAATATAAGGAAATATGGAAAGTAATTTACCTTTGATTAAAAAAAAAAATATATATATATATTCATGAGTTACAGCATTGAACTGAATGAGATGTTATTTTAATTCAGGTTATTTGTTAATGTTTTCTAATAAATCATTAAAAAAAAGAAAAAAGAAATACATAACAGTGAAAACTTACAAAAAAATAATACAAAAAATAACAAATAATTCAAGATACATGTTAATGCAGTTGAAAATCTATAAGAATAAATAAATAATTTTGATGTACATGAATAAAATCACATAATCTATAAATATAACAAATATAATACACAAGGATAGCCTACG
>BOPN01001329.1:250000-260000 GCA_017312705.2 Penaeus japonicus
TATATAGTTATATTTACATTTATATTTATATTTATATTTATTTATATATTTATGTTTATGTTTATGTTTATGTTTATGTTTATGTTTATATTTATGTTTATGTTTATTTATATATATATATATATATATACATATATGTATATATATTTATATATATATATATAATATATGTATATATATGTATATATGTATATATATGTATATATGTATATATATGTATATATATATATATATATATATATATATATATATATATATACATATACATATATATATATACATATATATACATATATATCCATATATATCCATATATATCCATATATATATATATATATATATATATATATATATATATATATATATATATATATATATATATATATATATATATATATATATATATTGAAAATGAGAATAAATGTAGAACAAAAACATAACTTTAAGTTCATTATGAAAAAGCAAAATGACGGTGTCAAACACACTAACAAAACCCTCACTCCTGTCTCCCTTTTCTCCCACAGTATGGAAGGTCTGACTGAAACAATGATGAATCTTCGAGTCGGACAAACAGTTGTGCGGGTGGCTGGGGGAGATGAGGGGGTGGCAGTTGCTGGGGAGACGTCCCTACGGGGACCCCCCTCCCCCACCGGGCTTCCCTACGCCTCAGACAAGCACCCTAAGCTGGCATTGGCAAACATCAACATGCTGCAGAAGAGGAGGGAGCTGTGTGACGTTGTGCTGATTGTCGGCGCAAGGAAGATTTTTGCTCACAGGTGTGTATAGCTGTTGTTCTCCCCGCCCCTCTTACTGGATTTAAGTATGCCTACTTGTTCTTTGTTCTGGAATATTTTTACTTCTTTGGAATGCACTTCAGATTTGTATTTCTGACAAGTCCTCTGATCGTTCCAATCATATGAGACAATGAAGTACATGATTTACATTATCTTTTATCTCCCTTATGTTATCATTGAATTAACGCATTTTTATTCTATCCTTCCAGAGTAATCTTATCAGCATGCAGTCCCTATTTCCACGCCATGTTTACCTCAGAGCTCCTCGAAGCCAGACAAACAGAGGTGCCCATCCGGGACATAGATGAACACGCGGTAGACCTCCTAGTTAATTTTTGCTACACTTCAGAGATCACTATTGAAGAATCCAATGTGCAGACCCTCCTCCCAGCAGGTAATGTTGAAGGAACCTAATTATCCATTTGTTGAGCAATTTAATGGATTTTAGGATCATCGAACTGTCAGATGATTTACTTGTTATGAATAGCATTGGTCTGTCTAATGATTTAGTCGGTGTTGTGAGTTAGTGGATGTGCTTGCCTTCCAATGCTTGGGTTGTGCTTCACACTGTGAGCGAGACCATGGTTGATGTTAGAATGAAAATGTAAAAATGCCAGGGTATATTTTGTGACCATTTATTGTATCTGGCAGTTTGTTTCTCATATATATTTTTATGTTATTGATATAGATTTGTGGCTCTAGAATTTCTAGCTGGGCTAGTTGAAGTGAAATGATAGTCATAGGTGCATGGACCCCACTTTTCACCCATGGCCATATCCTCTATTAACCCATTGGAGCCGGTTGACGTGATGACACGTATTGTGGTTTTTGTGTCAGACGCCCGGGACGAGCTGTGAGGGCAAGCCGCGCACTCGGGTCGAGTGAGCATGCAGCCCAGGCTAGCGGCTTGTGCGTCCAAGAATCTCGAGGCGTTAGGCTTATGCGTTCGAGAGCCCCGGTATAGCGACCGTGCAAAGCCGGGAACGGCCCCGGCGTGAATGGGTTAAGGGAGTCCCAGGTGTAAAATCATATAATCATGGATAATGCAATCATATACATGATGTGAATATCGTTTGTCTGTCAGATTATTTACTTTATTTGAATATCATCTGTCTGTTAAATAACATTGGATTATCTTTACTGGTTAATTTGAAACTGGACTGTGCCATGGACCATCAGATAATCTGAATAATTCAAATAGTATATGTAACTTGTCAAAGACTTTGTATGGATTATAGTAACTGATGAAAAACAGGACATATGGAAAAAGGTCTATAGGAGAGAGAATGATTTCACCAAACAAAATGTACAATTTAAATATTGACATTCTTGGTCCTCATTGGAATCACAATGAAAATAGAAAGGACAATAATGCACCTCATTTGCGTTGTATCATTCTTTTATTTCTCACCCTCACCCTCTTACTATATTGCTGTGAGAGTGGTTGCTTATCCCGTTGCAAAGATCAGTAGTTTACTAATAGATCTCTTTTTTGGTCCCAGCCTGCCTGCTCCAGATGCAAGAGATCCAGGATGTGTGCTGCGAGTTCCTGAAGCAGCAGCTGCACCCCTCAAACTGCCTGGGCATCAGGGCCTTCGCTGACACCCACTCATGCCGTGACCTGCTGCGCATTGCTGATAAATTCACCCAGCACAATTTCCAGGAGGTAGGGGTTAAGATATTGATTTTTCTCTTAGGCTGCAACCTGTCTCTGCCTATTTCTATGACCTTTTGCGACCTCAGTAGAATCTAATGTCATTTCATCTCCCAAGGTAATGGAGAGTGAGGAGTTCATGGAACTGCCCGTGAATCAGCTGATGGACATCATCTCAAGCGACGAGCTGAATGTCCGATCGGAGGAACAGGTGTTTAGCGCTGTCATGGCCTGGGTCAAGTATAATGTTACCGAGAGAAGACCTTATCTGGCACAGGTCAGTCGAATACTTGTTTCTGAAAGATTATTATAGTGTATATATTTTGATTTGTATTTCTGTTGCTTGCTTATAAAATATATTGAATGAACTGAAAAAAAGGACTTACTTTGAAGATTTGCTTGAAGTCACTGGAATGTTTTTTGTTTTATTTGTTGAACGTCCAAGTTCATGGAGTTTGTGTTTTTGCCTTTCCAGGTTCTGGAACATGTTCGACTACCTCTACTCAGCCCAAAATTCTTAGTGGGGACCGTTGGGTCTGATCTTCTCATAAAGAGCGATGAGGTAAGTGAACTTTTCTGCTGGTATGTTATATTTTATAACCAAGAAAATATTTAAATCTCCATTTTTTGTTTGCGATTATAATTGAAAGAGGGCAAGTTCATGAGAGTTATTTGTGTGGAAAAACTTGAGATTCACACTCTTCCTCTTTCCAGGCCTGCAGAGACCTTGTAGATGAAGCCAAGAACTACCTGTTGTTGCCACAAGAACGCCCCTTAATGCAAGGTCCTCGCACCAGGCCTCGGAAACCTATCAAGACGGGGGAAGTCCTTTTTGCAGGTAAATAGAAGTGGTTTGTTGGTCATATGTTGCAGGGTGGTCTAGAGAATGGTTTGTTGATAGGGATGATGTTCTGGAACTCCTGACCAAATATTCTCAATTTTCTTTTTGAAGTTTCTAAAGTTTTAAGATTCTATATATCAGCAATAGAGATCTCATTACATGGGTATTTTCTTTTTATATATATATATATATATATATATATATATATATATATATATGTATATATATATATGTATATATATATGTATATATATATATATATATATATATGTGTGAGTGTGTTGTGTCTATGCGTGTGTATCTATCTATCTATCTATCTATCTATCTATATATATATATATATATATATATATTGTAATTTTCCCTAAGCTGTTTTCCTGTAAAATATTAGATCATTCTACTCTTTCAAAATGGGAAAATATGATCTGTCCTGACAGTGTATGATGTGATAATAAGGAGGATAGTAATGAAAATGATAAGTAATAGTAATAATAATGATAATTATGATAATGATAATAATATTAATAACAATAGTAATAATAATAAGATTAATGCTAATGATAAAGATAATAATAATGATAATAGGTATAAAAGAGATTCAAATACTCACAATCCCTTCTCTTCCTCAGTGGGGGGCTGGTGTAGCGGAGATGCAATAGCTTCGGTTGAGCGATTTGAACCCACAACCTGCGAGTGGAGGATGGTAGCCCCCATGAGTAAGCGGAGATGCGGTGTAGGTGTAGCGGTGCTCTCGGATTTGCTGTATGCCGTGGGGGGTCACGATGGACAGTCCTACCTCAATAGTGTGGAAAGGTGTGTGGAGCCTTAGGTGTTTAGAATGCTGGACGTTTACTCTTTAATGTTATTGTGTCATATGATCAGACTGAATCATAGATTAACTAGAAATCTAATGATGATGTGTTGTTAGTTATTCTCATATAAACCAAGTAAACCAAACTCCCATTGCTCTCCAACAGATACGACCCCCAGACTAACCAATGGCTGTGTGAAGTGGCGCCCACCAGCACCTGCCGGACGAGCGTAGGAGTGGCAGTCTTAGATGGATACCTCTATGCTGTCGGAGGGCAGGATGGGGTGTCGTGCCTCAATGTGGTCGAACGGTAAGATGTGGTTTCAGGGTCAATGAGGAATAGTCCTGCGTCTCAATTGGGTGTGTGGCTGGATTTGGTTTAGCTCTTGGTGGGGGGGAGGGGGGTTGTTTATATGTTCTTGTGTTGTTGATGTGCGAGGGTGGATTTGAATGTGGGTTATGGTATTTTCTACTTTGTCTTTATGTGTGTGTTCCCATAAATGTTCTTTTATTTGAATATATTATATATGAAATTGTACTCATCTAGATAAGATATACCAGAGATTAATAGATTATAGGAAAATGTTATAAGATACATAAATATGTTAGTAGATGGTCACTGCATTACCAGTTACTTTTGGGTTCAACAGGTACGACCCACAAAGCAACCGTTGGACCAAAGTTGCATCGATGAATACTCGACGCTTAGGGGTAGCTGTTGCTGTCCTTGGTGGCTTTCTCTATGCTGTTGGGGGATCTGATGGCCAGAGCCCTCTCAATACAGGTAAGCTGAGAGGAAAATATCTTTAGAATTCCTTAAGGATTAATTACATTCCACACATTTTGGGAGTATGTACTGTTTTAGAACCTTGCGTCAGAGGAGCTGGTAAAATTATCAATCATGAAAAAGGCAGACTTAGCAGTACCTGGAAGGGAATAACTGAACTAATTTTTACCTCCTTTCAGTGGAAAGATATGACCCCAAACTGAACAAGTGGGTGATGATGCCAGCCATGAGCACACGCCGCAAACACCTAGGCTGCGCCGTGTACAACAACATGATCTATGCGGTAGGGGGTAGAGATGACTGCACAGAGCTCTCCAGTGCTGAGCGATACAACCCACACACCAACCAGTGGAGCCCCATCGTCGCCATGACTTCCAGACGCAGTGGAGTGAGTATGGGCGTCAAAGCGTCCTTTCTCGTTTTTGTTGTGAAGGAATTTGGTTATCTGTACTTTATGGAGGAGTGAATGGTTGTAATTTTTTGTTGTTTGGGAGGTATAAATGTGTAAGTTTTGCGATTAGGGAATCTGTCTTGTTATGAGGTTGGGTATAGTAATATGATGTTTAGAAGTATTGATGGCGATATTCTATTTTGAAATTTGAGGTAGATGATAAAGTGCCCCATTTTGATTATGTGAGAATCTGTTTATCCAGTATGCAATGTGGTTGTGTGATATTTTGTATATTAGGTGGTATATATATTTTATTTTTCAATAAAGTATGAAAATCATATGAGGTTATTTATATAGCATTTGTAGGATATGTTTTTTTAAAATGTAATTATAAGTTTGTTTTATTCAGTTTAATCTATGTTTCTGTGGTGTCTGATAAAGTTATGAATAGTTGTATTATTTATATTAATTGATTGCTATAAATGATCTTAAATGTTCTATTATGGGAGAATCTTTTCATTGGGTTTGCAGTAATGTTATATTTATTATATGTGTGATATAAACAGTCACATTTGAGCATTAGAGAACCTGTTCATTTAGTATTTGAATGAGGTTGTGAAAGGTTATGTTGTTTTAATCATGGAGTGATGTAACAGTTTCTACAAGCAGACATGCACACAAATACTGTATATAATGAAATATATGCTGACTGATTAAAAAATAAAAACAAAAAACTCTCCCCCAGGTTGGCTTAGCAGTGGTGAATGGAATGCTGTATGCGGTGGGAGGCTTCGACGGCACAACGTACCTGAAGACGATTGAGGTGTACGACCCAGACCAGAATCACTGGCGGCTGTGTGGGTCCATGAATTACCGTCGTCTTGGAGGAGGCGTCGGAGTGGTCAAGTTGCCACACAATGAGGCTCATCTCTGGTGATTAAACGAAGGCCTAGAGTTCTGGCTGGGAGTTACTGTCAGCGGCAAGTTGGGAATAGGGAATAGCGGACTCTAGGTAGATAAAGAAAATGTGTACTCGTGTATGCGCGTCAGTGACCGCAGGACGTGCATTGCCTCAGAAAATGGGAGGCGCTATTCCCTAAGTGAGAGAAGGAAAAATAATGAAAAGAGATGTGGCAGGTTTTGATGACTGTTAGATGTATTGTTGAAGAACTGAATGTTGTAGTGTTCCTTTTTAGATCATTATAACACATGCTCTGCCTTGCTAGAGGGTACTACATACTCTATGATAGACTTTACATGATTGATGTTCAACAAATTGTGTGTTATGTCATTGTGTCATTACCATAGTTATCATCAAGCAGAGTAGAGCTTACCTGTTGGAACTTGGGGGTGGGATGGGGGAAAGGGGTGAGGGGGGGATCAGTAGAGATTGACAAAGAGATATGAGAGAAGACAGACTCCTCGTAGAATGCTAGAATTCTGGCTGTTCTTGTAAAAGAAATGAAGATATATATATGTATATATATAGATATATATACACACATACTTTATTTTAACAGAAACTGTGTTAATTTGGACCAGATCTTCATATATCGTGGGCTGAGAGAGTTGGCCCACAAACCGTTAACCTCAAAGCCAAACTAGAAGTCACAACAAAATCACCAGCATAAGTAGCTTTAATCCTTGCTATTGTGAAGGGTAGCAAGATCCCAATCACTTTCTGTGGTCAGTAGGAAGCGATTTCCAAGACTCTGCCATAATTACTGACTGATTAGATACACAAGACAATGAAAGTCGTAAGGTTGTGTCCATTTATCTGTTTGGCGCAAAAAGAGAGTCGCAGCATTTAATACGCAGCACATTGATACCAACAACCAATCTTTTTCTCTTCTTTTTCCTGCATGGAGAAAGAAGATTTTGAATTTTTAGATAACTAAATTGTAAATTGCATTTCACTTCCTAGTTGCAATTTTACCAAATGGCAATTGTCACAAGTAGAATGCTATAAATAGTCTTTCCTCTCACAGCTTAAGCAAAATCGAATGACAATATTGTGTGTTCATAAAATAACACCTCCTTTGACTACAGTAAATGCTATATAACATGTTTGCAATAGCAAGCCATGAGATTTTGTATTTTCTTAAAAAAGAAAGTTGAAGAAAAAAAAAAACAGTTGCAGTTTTTTTGAAGAGGTATGGGACTGGCATAGATGATTTTATTGGAATCTTAACAAGCTTGACATCGAATATGGTCGATTGATTGCTTCATTTACAGTGGTGTCATAAGAAAAATTAAAATAAAATGGTGTTACAAGTAACAGCCTCATGAAGTCATACTCATCTTTGTTTCTTCTAGTCTTTTTGATATTTGCAATATATTACCATGCTAAAAGTAGGTAGATGTACTAACACTACAAGTTATCATGTATCAGTATTATAGTGGTGATGGTAACAGTAGCATTGGCATTCTGATATGGCTGTGCTCTCCATGGCAACAGCAGTTTCCTTTCTTTCTCATTATTATTATCACTGTCATCATAGGTGTTTTGAACTTGGCTTCGGAGATTATTAGGAAATGTGTTTGTTATAAGACTTTCTTCTTTATTTATTTTTCTATGGCTTCATCTCGAAAAACCAAGAAAAGCAGGACGGCAACTCATGTCAAATCATATAAAGAGTTCACAATTTCAGAGCCAGAGAGAAAGATAATGATCATTATTGATTTATGAATTAGTGTTTAGATCTGATCAGCTGTTTTTGCTGTGCATCTAAAATTGTAGTAAAGCATGTTTGATTTCCTCATCGTATGAATTTCTCTTCAGCAAAGCTCTATGAAATACACATAAACCCAGTTTCGTGTTGCAGAATCTAAGCATGTTTGCTTTGCCATTGCTTGAAGACTTTTGAAATAGGTTTAAGGGATTTTAACCAAGGAATCTCAATGCTCGACTGATATCCTCTTGTTAAGACAGAGTGCAAGCATTAATATCCTACAAGATTTGCCAGTAAGGAAGAATAGTTTGTAAGGCAGGTAAAAGATTTGCCCACATTGCTTCAGCATCTGCTCTGCTTGAATCATTTGATTAATGTATTGATTGGAAGACTCTTCCACAAAAATTTGCTTCCTCCCATGACTATAGAGGCATTTTTGTAAATTCATCCTTTGCCATATATAGATATGATAGAGTCATAGTGGTGCTATGTTCACTCTCATCAACATTATACATACCTCTTTCTAGGTGGCAGTGTGATGAAGGGGAAGAATTGGAAAACATGACGATAGATTTTTTTTTTGAAGCTTTTTCCCCCTGCAATGAAATCTGTACTTCTGACTGACTTCTTTTTAAATCACATAGAATTCTATTTTGATAACAAGTGTCCTGTTTTTTTTCTCTCAGTAAGTGCAGGTTTTTGTGTATGGAAGAGGTAAAAGTGAGCCGGTGAACTTTGCGAGGTTTTTCTATTCTGAAGAATGTTCCTCAGACAGTTTTTGCCACGTACATAGGAGAAAAGGAATAGCAGCATTGCCAAGAACTTGTTTTCATGTGAAATTTCAAGCATGGTGTTTCATGATGTGATTCATGCCATGATAGATTTGCGATTGCAGTAAGAGAAAGAGTCATGTACATAAAATTAGGACAGCCTGTTATCATTTCCTAATCCGAGTGTTGTTCAAAGAACCATTTGAAACCGCATTATTACAGGCTTTAATTTATGGGAAAATCCAGGAAGAAGGAAAATAAAAGGAAAGGAGGGCAGGATAGATCATCATCCAGAAATGTAGATGTTTTCGCTTTGTACATATTTCCAGGCATCGGATCTGAGACGAAACCTATCCGCATGTCAGCTCTGTCAGTGGACCTGTTGATGTAGGAAGCCAGTGTAATGTTGATTTTTTCCGTGTTATGCTATAGGTACTTCATCATGTAGAATGGGGAATTGTTCGTACATGATTGACGTGGTTTAGTGCAGCCTCTCGAAATTGGCAGTTTTTTCTAAGGGCCACAAGAGTCACAAAAGCTTTATAGATCATTTGCGTGAGTATGTGTGTGCCTGTGTGTTCTTGAATGTGTCTTGTTTGTTGTGTGTATCGGTGAGCACTTATATTTATATGTAAATATGAATATATATATATGTTTTGATTGTGAATATTTTCATATAACTTCAAGGATAATGTTCTGTGTGATGAAATGGTGAATGTGATGAATTCTGTTTCTGTAGTTACCGATTATTTTTATTATTATTATTATTATTATTATTATTATTATTATTATTATTATTATTATTATTATTATTATTATTATTATTATCATGATAGCTCTTCTTATTTATCTTTTCATTATTTTTTTATTTTTTCTTCCAGCAAAAACATCTAAGCTAGAAGAGTTAATTAATTGCCGTTTGCAGGTCATGACTTAAAACAAGATGCGGAATATTACCAAAGTTAAAAAAAAAAAAAAAAAAGGGAACGCAGAAAATAATAGGGCCTTGGGGGGGGGGGGATCTTTCTATTTCTATTCATTAGTTCAGTAAGCTTGTGATATTTCTGTAGTAAATGTTAGGTGTAATAATTCATTCTGAAGTTATTATTATTATTATTATTATTATTATTATTATTATTATTATTATTATTATTATTATTATTATCATTATTATTATAATTGTTATTATTATGATTTTTATCATGATTATTACAAGTATAAATTATTATTGATGACATATTATGAGCAGTCATAGAAAATTTGGGTAGGTGCAATTTATA
>BOPN01001329.1:267500-270000 GCA_017312705.2 Penaeus japonicus
CTTAATCATTTGCTTTTTTGTTCTTTACTCTATCTATATAAATCCAAGCGCACAGATAGATAAATATATAGAAATATAAATTTACACAAACACACACACACACACACACACACACACACACACACACACACACACACACACACACACACACACACACACACACACACACACACACACACACACACACACACACACACACACACACACACACACACACACACACACACACACACACACACACACACACACACACACACACACACACACACACACACACACACACACACACACACACACACACACACACACACACACACACACACACACACACACACACACACACACACACACACACACACAATGGACCAATGGACCGACATAAAAAAAAAAAAAACGACGAAAATAGATAAATGATAAAATGGATTTAATTAGACAAAACCACAAAACAAAATAAAACAACAAAATACAGAACGGAAAAAGAAAGCCATGGGCAAATAGCGTGATATAATCCCTCTCCCTTTTCCTCTCTCTCCTTCTCCCTACCTTTCCTTCCTCTTCCCTCTCAATATTCCCCCCTTTCCCTCTCTTTTTCTCTTCCTCTCTCTACCCCATATTTCCTTCCTCTCCCTCCCTCTTGTTCTCCTCTCCCTCCTCCTCCCTCCTTTTCCCTCCTCCTCCCTCTTAACCTCCCTCCCTCTTTTTCTCCTCCTCTTCCTCCCTTTCCCTCCCTTTCCTTCTTACTCCCCCTCCCTCTCCTTCTCCTTTTCTCTCCTTCTCCCTCCCTCTACCCCCTCCTTTCAGCCCTCTCCCTCCCTTTTTTATCTCCTCTTCCTCCCCCTCTCCTTTCCTATTCTTCTTCCTCCCTCTACCCCCGCCTTTCCACACTCTCCCTCCCTTTTTTATCTCCTCTTCCTCCCTCTCCCTCTCCTTTCTTCTTCCTCTCCCTTCAACTACCCTCTCCTTTCAATCCTCTCCCTCCCTCTTTCCCCCCTCTCCCTTCCTTTCCCTCACCCTCTCCTATCCATCCTCTCCCTCCCTCTTCTCTCCCTCTCCCTCTCTTTCCCTCTCCCTCTCCCTTCCTTTCCCTCTCCCTCTCCTTTCCATCCTCTCCCTCCCTCTTCTCTCCCTCTCCCTCTCTTTCCCTCTTCCTCCTTCTCCCTCATCCCCCCCCCCCCATCTTCCCCGCTCTGGGCGTCTCCGTCTGGGGAAGAAAATTCCGATTTCCGCTCGACTAACATGGAGGTAATACATACACTTCTTTACTCACCATCAAACTTGACGGGGAATATTGAATTCCGATGCTAAGCTTAACTCACATTCCCGTGACCCCCGACCGCTGAACCTCGACCTCCTACTCCTACCCCCCCCCCCCCCCTTTAACCCTCCCCCCTCACAGCCCCCCATACCCCTCGTACCCCTCTCACTTTTAACACGACACTCCCAACCAACCCCCTTCTCCCTTCCGCTATCTCCCTCTTTTTTTGGGATTCTTCCTCTTTTTTTTCCCCTCAACTCTTCTACTCTCCCTCTTTTTACCCCTCTATATGACACTCCCACTCCCACTCCCACCACCCCCTCCCCACTAACCCATATCCTCTCTTTGCACTTTTCCCCCCTTCCTTCCCCTCACCTCTCAGTTCTTCCCGTCACTTCCTTTCCCCTCTGCATGGCACCCTATCCTTTCCTCTTCCTCCCCTTGCTCTACCTCCCTCGATCTCCTCTTATCCTTCTCCTCTTCTTCTTTTTCCTATTTCTCCCTCTTCTTCCTCATCATTTTCCTATTTTCTTTACTTCCTCCTGCTCCTCTTCCTACTCCTCTCCTTCTCCATCCTTCCATTCCTCCCTTTTTCCATCCTTCACCTACTATTTCTCTCCTTCTTCCTCCTCTCTCTCCTCTTTTGCTCTTCTCATCCACTCATTTATCTCTGTCTCCTAATCCTAATCTTCCATGCCTTTCCTCATCTTCCTCATTCTTCTTCTTTTCTTCCTCCTCTTCTATCTCTCTCTCTTTTCCTTCCTATATCTCCCTGTCCTTCTGCTCTTCCCCCTCCCCCTGTTTTACTTCTTCTTCCTCCTATCCCGTTCCTCTTCTCTCTTTTCATTCTCTTCCCTCCATCCTCCTCCTCCTCCTCCTCCTCCTTTTCTTCTTCTTCTTCCTCCTACCTTCTCTTCCCCAATTTCATCATCTCCCCCCCCTTCCTCTTTCTCCTCCTCCTCTTCAACTTCTTCTTCCTCCCACCTCTTCCTATACTCCTAATCTCCACCTCCTCCTTTTTCATCCTCATCCCGACCATTCAATCGGTGGACAGAAGAGGTGGAGGAGTGGCGGAGGATGTGGAGGCTGAGGAAAATATGGAGGAGGGACCGAGAAAGGAGGAGGAGGAGGAGGAGGAGGAGAAAAAGAAGGGGCGGAGGATGAGGAAGATGTGGAAGAAGAAGAAGAAGAAGAGGACGACGAGGAAAAGCAGAAAGGATGTGGATGTGGAGAAAGAGGAGGAGG
>BOPN01001329.1:275000-277500 GCA_017312705.2 Penaeus japonicus
GGAGGGGGAGGGGGGAGGGGGAGGGGGAGGGGAGGGAGAGGGGGAGGGGGGGGAGGGGGAGGGGGAGGGAGAGGGGGAGGGGGGGGGAGGGGGGGGAGGGAGGGGGGGGGAGGGGGAGAAGGAGGGGGAAGGGGAGGGGGAGGGGGGGAGAGGAGGTAGGGTGGGGGAAGGGGTGGGGGAAGGGGAGGGGAGGTGGGGAGGGGGAGGAGAAAGAGGGGGAGAGGGAGGGAGGGGGGAAAGGGAGGTAGGGAGGGGAGGAAGGGAGGGAGGGAGGGGGGAGGTGGGGGAGAGGGGTGAGGGAGGGGGAGGGGGAAGGGGAGGTGGGGGGTTGAAGGAAAATAGGGGTGAGAGAGGGATAGGGTTGGAGGGATATGGAAGGGTGAAAGATGAGAGAGAGGGGGTGGGGGAGAACGGGAATGGAGGGAGGGAAGGAGATGGGAGGGAGAAGGATGGAGGAGAAGTGTTGGAGTAAAACGGGAGGGAGGGAGGGAGGGAGATGGGAAGGGGTAAGATGAAGAAGAGGCTGTGGTGGGGGAGAACGATGGGGAGGGAGGTTAGGTGATGAGAGAGATTGGAGTGGGGAGGATAAAGGAGAAGGGATGGATGAAGGAGAGGAGGAGAGGGGAGAGAGAGGGAGGGAGCGAAGGATGGAGACAGCAATAGAAATAGGAATAGAAAATGGGAGGAGGGGGCAGGGGTAGAGGAGGAGAGGGGTTGGGGATGAAGAGAGGGGGTGGGGGGAAGGGGGAGGGGGTAATGCTATTGTTACTTGTTAGAATTGTTTATATAATCTGGAATCCGTTTATTCAACAGAGCGCACACTTAGCATGTAACACCCTGTCAATTTATGCGCATGTATGTTTATGCAATGTCACGGCGCTTGTGTCTTTATTTCTCTCTTTCTCTCTCTCTCTCTCTCTCTCTCTCTCTCTTTTCCTTCCTCTGTCTCTCTCACTTTTTTCTCTCTCTCCCCCCCCTCTCTCTCTATTGATGTATCTCTCTCTTTCTTCCTCTCTCTCTCTCTCTCTCTCTCTCTCTCTCTCTCTCTCTCTCTCTCTCGAGAAAGAGAGAGAGAAAGAGAGAGAGAAAGAGAGAGAGAAAGAGAGAGAGAAAGAGAGAGAGAAAGAGAGAGAGAAAGAGAGAGAAAGAGAGAGAAAGAGAGAGAGAGGGGGGGGAGGGAGAGAAACGGAGAGTGAATGAGTGATTAAGTGAGAGAGAGAGAAAGAGAGAGAGAGAGAGTGAGAGACTGACAGAGAGAGAGAGAGAGAAAGAGAGAGAGAGAGAAAGAGAGAGAGGATGATATTAATGATAATGATAATGAAGATATTGTTAATAGGGATATAAATAATGATAATAATAATAATGATAGTGATAACAACAATAATAAAACAAAGGTAATAGAAACAATAGTAAAAGCAGCAACAACAATATCAATGATAATGATCATGATGATAATAATGATAGTAATAATTACGATGATGAAGATGATGTCAATAACAATAGCAATGAAAAACAGCATAAAAAAATAAAGAAAATATATATATATAAAAAAACACACAAAACAGAATCTTTGACATTTGATAAAAAACAGAAAAAAACAGAAAAAAAACAAGAGTCCCCCCCGGCTGTGCAACGTTATCATCATTATAGCATTTTCTGCCAGATGTCTCATAGCACTCTGCCCCCTCCCCTTCCCCTCTTCGCCCCCCCCCCCCATTCCCCTACCCGTCTCTGTCCCACTACCCCTCACTTATCTCTCTTCTTTTATCTCCTCTTTTCTTCTATTTCCCTCTCTTTACTTCTTTCTTTTTTCCCTTCCCTTTCCCTCCTCTTCTCTTCCCCTCCCTTCCCTCCTCTTGTCTTCCCCTCCCTTCCCTCCTCTTGTCTTATCCCCCTTCAGTTTCCTCTCTTCCTCTTCATCTATTCCCCTCTCCCTTCCCTCATCCTCACGGTCAAACCTGCTGATTCCCCCTCTCTGCTTCTTCCCTGTTTTCCTTCCCCTTTTATCTGTTCTTTTGCCCCTTTCCCTCTTCCTTTCTCCGTTATGTTCTCTTCTTACTTTTCCCCATTATTTTCCTTCTTTTTTGATTTTCCTCGTTCTTCCCCATTATCTCATTATTCTTATCTCTGACTCGTTTTATTCTCCTCATTATCTTTCCTTTTATCCTTTTCCTCGTTCTTTCGCCTTATCTCTCCTCCTCTCCTTTCCCTCTTCATTCACCTTTTATCTTCCCTTCTTACCTCTCCCTCGCCCTTCTCCCATTATTCCCCTTCTCTTTTTCCCATCTTCCGTCCCTCAGTATCTTCCCTTCTTACCTTTCCCTCGTCCTTCCCTCTCTCTCTCTTCGTTCCCACTTCCTTCCCACCATTATCTCTCTTTCTCTCCTTTCCTTCTTCCGTCCCCCATTCTCTCCCCTTCTCCCCTTCTCACCTTCACCATTATCTCTCCTTCTGCCCTTTCTCCTCTTCCTTTCTTCCTCTCTCCATCTGTCCTTTCTTC
>BOPN01001329.1:310000-311107 GCA_017312705.2 Penaeus japonicus
CAAGTTTCCTCTCGTAGGCTTGGGATGCCCTCTGGTCCCCCCCCCCTTTTTTTTTTTTTTTTTTTTTTTTTTTGAAAGGGGAAGCAGGAAGGGATGTTTGACCTTGGTTGTGTTTCTCGGTTTTGATTTCTTGTTTTTGTTGGTGTTGTTTTTTTCTGATTTTTGTTTGTGTTATTTTTTTGTCTGTTTTTTTATTATTTTGGTTTGTATTCTTTAGCTTTTCCTCTTCTCCCTCCCTTTTAATATCAATTTATCTATTGCTATTATTATTATTTTTTCATTTTTCATCTTTTTATTTTTTATTTCATCTCATGCCCCTTTCTCCGACCCTCATCTTCGCTTACCTTTTTTATCTCCCCGTCTCCCTCACCCTGTTTGTTTCCCCCTCCTTCTTTCCTTCTACATTCCCTCTCCTCTTCTTACTCTGCCTTCCCCCTCCACCCCCCCCCCCCCACTCCCTAGAGGAACCTCCATATTCCCTAATGCGACTGATTTGTTTATTTGATTTCCCCTCCGCTCCTCCTCTTCCCCCTCTCTTCCTTCTCTTTCCCCTCCCCCCGTCTTCCCCTCCCACCACGTCCCCATCCCTACCCCCTCTATCCTCCCCCCGTCTCTCTCTTCTTAATCCCCCCTTTCCCCCTTTCCCCATCCCTACCCCCTCTCCCCTCCCTTCCCGTCTTCCCCCTTCCCCCATGTCCACACTCCTACCCCCTCTCCCCTCCCCCCTTGCCTCCCATACCTCCACACTCCTATCCCCTCTCCCCTCCCCCACATTCCTACCCCCTCTCCTCTAGTCCCTCTTCCATGTCCGCACTCCTACCCCCTCTCCCCTCACCGCTTCCCCCCATACCCATATTTCTACCCCCTTCTCCCCTCCCCTCTCCCCCCTTCCCCCTCCTTATCTTAGTAGTGGTTGTTCCTTTTATTGTTTCGTTGTTGTGTTAATGGTTCTCCTGTTCGCCGATTTGTCAAGGTCTGGTTCAGGGGTGTGAGTACATGGAGGGGGGAGGGGAGGGACAGGGAAGAGGAGAGGGGAGGGGAGGGGGTAAGTAGGAAGAGGGGAGGGGAGTGGGGGAGGAAAGAGGGGAAGGGAGGGGAGGGGGGAAG
>BOPN01001330.1:22500-32500 GCA_017312705.2 Penaeus japonicus
CTGCTTCTGCTATTACTGGTACTAATACTACTACCACTATTTCTGCTACTACTGGTACTACTACTACTACCACTATTTCTGCTACTACTGGTACTAATACTACTACCACTATTTCTGCTATTACTGGTACTAATACTACTACCACTATTTCTGCTACTACTGGTACTACTACTACTACTACTATTTCTGCTACTACTGGTACTACTACTACCACTATTTCTGCTACTACTACTACTATCACTACTTCGACTACTACTGCTGCTGCTACTACTACTACTACTATTTCTGCTACTGCTGGTACTACTACTACTACCACTATTTCTGCTACTACTGCTACTACTACTACTACCACTATTTCTGCTACTACTGCTACTACTACTACTGCTGCTGCTGCTACTTCTATTTCTACTACCGTTATTTCTACCACTAATACTACTATTTTATTTCAAACCATTCCTATCCAATCCTATCTACTGAAGATCTTTGAGAGTTAGGAATGTGCGTATAAACTAATAAAGTCGTCTACTTAGCAAAACAACAGTCTTATCCTATTCATAATCTTCGCAAACTTTTAATTTCTTATATATGCCATTAGTATATCTATAATCTTATTACTAGATTATGCTTGGTAAACAATTATATTCAGGGTCCCTTTGAAAACGGTATGCATAAACAAACGAAATTTCGATTTGACATTACACGGCACGCAAGAAAAATATATTTAATTAGTTTTTGCTATTTATTATATTGTGATCAGATAAACTACGGCAGCTATAATCAAATACAATTCAGGTGAAGAGTGTATAGTGTCTTTGAAATGAAATAATGCCATATATTGTCTCTTATGAGTGTATTGGTAATCCTTAATTGAACATTTGGTAAAAATAAAGTAGTGAATATTATATAGATGTCGATGCTCGTTTTACAACTTAACTTAACTAAAGATTGTGTTGGTACCTTGTTTCCTGAAATTAAAGGTAATTTTTTGTTGATAGCGTGACTCTCATTGACAAGAATTATACAGGCACATGCATAATGATGTGATTTGAGTGAATCCGATGTCCATGTCCTCCAAAAAGCTTTAATTTCTTAGCAAATCTAGCGGGCTAGGGGGAAATTTGCTATATCAGGTGTTTGAGGAGGGGGATGAGACATAAAATAAATTGTTTTTTGCCTAATGGGTGGATTTTTTTAAGCCATTGCATACGGGTGTCATGACATAAATGTCAGCACCGATTGGGCTTAATGCGTACATGACGCAACATCGGGATCAGCTCACAGTTGAAGCGCGCACATAGTCATGAAGTATTATGGGTGTAACGGTGGTAGCTCTAGAGCTACAGGGTTCCAAAGTCAGTCTAAACTCACATTTTATGATGGATTTATGGAAAAATATTGAGGCTTGTCTGTGCTACCCGGAGGGCTGAGAAAATCCAGTGCCGCAAGTGTTGTAGACCGCCAGCCTTGACAATCATTGAGGTCGTTAGGCACCCCGTCAGCAATTGGTTGATAAGGTATTCACCTCCATGGCATATGCTGACCACAACAATTGCGGTTGTCTCCACACCTAATGGTGCGAAGGCAGAAAGATCAACAAAAAAATAATTCATTTATCTGTCCATTCCATGGACTACTTACTGTGAAAGCCATAGTACGCATTCACTGAAAAATTATCAGTACCATATATTTTGATAACATTATGTATATGTTATTATTATCTTGTTTTTTTTCTATATGTACCAATTATTGTTTTATGAGAGACAGCACCCCTGTGAGCATTGTGTCAGGAACCCAATTATGTAGGACCCCATAATTTGTTTTCAGGGTAGAAAAAAATTAAAGCTTTATTAACCCAATGACGACGGTGCGTCACACTCGTGTGACACAGCCAAACTCCCGATGCCAGGGCGTCATGCCAGTGTAACGATTACAATGCAATATTGCAATTGCCCGGCATAGGGGTCTTCGCGTAGCGAGTGCCCCGTCGGGAAAGGGCTAAAGAAATGGTAATGATAATTATAAATGGAAAACTGTCATCTTGTTTTGTAAATTATATTTGTATCTCTTTCATGTCTTTTCTACACCCTTGCACTATAGCATGGTATCAAACAGGCATCCTTTTCCAAGAAAGAAATTGGCATCATATGAGGTAAATTGTATAGTTACAGATAGAAATCTGCATCTTGAATTAGGGCTCAGTGTAAACCTTGCATGCATTTCTAAGTTTTAAGAAATGCAGCATATTTGTAAAATTGTGCTAGATTAGTGTGGTGAAGCTTCCTCAAGTTAGATTGACTGACTCCATGTCTAACCTACTGTTTTTGTTGCTCATATAATAAGATCAGATACCAATAAATGTCATGGCTCAGATGAATTAGTGAGAACAGCTTTGAGACGATTATCTGAACATAACCCACAGATGAGCAGCACAGAAAGCGGAGAAGATCATGCACTTGCCGACTCCGGACCCCAGGGTGACACCACAGCTCTGGGGTTCTCTCATCATCCCCTGCAACAGACCCTGGCCACATACCGGTATGAGAATGCCCTCATCAAAACTGAGTTGGCAGCAACCCTCGAGCGACATGCGAGGGAAATGGAAGAGTTGAAGTTAAAGTACCAGTCTCAGGTAGGTAGAGAGGTGTGTGTGTGTGTGTGTGTGTGTGTGTGTGTGTGTGTGTGTGTGTGTGTGTGTGTGTGTGTGTGTGTGTGTGTGTTTTTGTATTCCTTCTTTGTCATCTTCCCTTTCTTATTCAAGATTATGATAAATGGCACAACATAATTAATTAACGAACTGCCACCAAGCTATCATGAATCCCAGATAGATTTTCCTTTTCTCATCAGTTGAAGGAGGTTGACCAGCATAGATCAGAATCGGAAAGGCAGATACGGGATTTGCACGAGAGGTATACGGATCAAGAAAGGAAAATGCAGCAGGCTAATCTGAATTTACAGCAGAGAATAAAGGTTCGTGATGATTTTTATTACCTATGGGTATGTGTGTGTGTCCATACTTATAAGCAATATATACAGTCTATAGATAGTTGTAGATAATTTTTTCCCCATTTTTTAAAGATAATATAAGCTCCCTCCTCTCATAGATACAATCCCTATAAATTACTTATTAGAATTTGTATCAATATCCTACAGTGTACATGTGATGAATATAAATTACTTATTGGGATTTTTATCAATATCCTATAGTGTGCATGTGATGAATACATTTTCACAAACTGGTACATTTACATGATCAAACCCTTTACACAAATAACTAAGCCATATTAGCCTTATCAAATATTATACCCTCTGAAGTCCACTTGACCCTTTCATGAACCTCAGGCCGCTGAGGAGGACCTGGAGGAGGCAAATAGGATGAGGGAGAGAGGGAAGAGGGAACGAAACGAGACCGAAGAGGAACACCAGAGTCAGGTCACGGCTCTTCAGAATGCACTACAAGCTCTCAAGGTGCGATTGTGTGTTTTTGCTTTCTCAGGGAATTTCTCTTCTTCTTCTTTGAATCTTCTTTCTTTTCTTTTTTTTCTATAATCTTCTTTTCTTTCTTCATCTTTTTCTTCTTCCCTTTCTATATTTTGCATATAGTCAAGGGCATAAATTATGTCACACATGTCCAAAGATTAAATATAACTTGTGAAACAGTATAAGCAGTTTGCTCTTTCATATTGCTTTACAAGTAACATTTAATCTTCAGCCAATTGCCTTTCACTGTACATATTCTCATACTATAAATTATTCCTTTCTATCTTTAGTATATTGTTTCTCTTCCTTTGGTTTGTGATATTGTTTTTATCTCTTTATATCTCTGTTTTCTTTCATTTTTCCCTTTTTGTTAGTTGTATACTTGTTAGTCCTTACCATACTTTTCCTTCTATTAGCCTTGTTATTCTTCCTTTTGATTCTAATCCTCCTCCTCTTCTCACTTTTTTTCTTCTTGTTTGTCCTTGTCTCCTTTATTATCTTCTTTTTCTCCTTTTCAGATAAATTTGCTTTCCTTTATGTCTTTTTTGTAAGGCTTAACTTACTCTTGAAGACACTGGATATTACATTAAAAAGAAATTTGATACCAAAATGTAACATAATCAGATGATAAATTTTAAAGACTGATAAACAAAGCTTGTTACCTTTTTTTTCTTTCTTCTTCTTCTTCGTCTTTTTATTCTTCTTTTACTTCTCCCTGCTCCTCCTTCCTTCCTTCTAACTTTTTCTCTTTTTGATTAATTTTTTCCATCTCTCTATAGAATGAAAACAACCAGCTGAGAGAAACCGTGGACCGGCTGCAGGGGTCTTTAGACAAGGAGAAAACCACCTCTCGCGAATTAAGTACAACGCTCAATGCAGAGAAGCATCAACAGCAGCTGATCAAGGTAAATAAGGCTAAATAATGTTTGCTGTTGAAAGAGAACCCTGCAATGATATGTATGATCTTTACTATGCAAGAGAATAGGAAGTGAATGTAAAAACCTCACAAATTTTGCAATAAGAGGATAAGTGCTTTTTTTTTCATGATCAGAAGTAAAAACATTCTTGTTGGAGCTTATATTTGCTAATGCCGCTCTTGCTGGCTAGATCTGGCGCTATGACATGCTGCACCTCTCAGAGCACTTTTCACCTGCCTGATTCAACAGGTTGATAATAAGAGGTTTTTGTATTTGCTTACATTATTTTCACAAGTGATGGAAAATATGTCTATACAAATTGAACTCCCATGAGTATATACATACATAACAATGTAAAACGTATGTTTTGAGGGAGAGATCATGACATGAGTGGTTATCATCTGGCAGGAGGAAAATATTCCAATGACATACCATGTCATCTGGCACCAATGGCTTAACCCTATGACGATGGTGCGTCACACCCTTGTAACACATCTAAATTCACGATGCCGGGGCGTCATGCCAGTGTGACGTTTCCAATGCAATATTGCAATGGCCCGGCATAGGGGTTTTCGCGTAGTGCATGCCCCGTCGGGAAAGTGTTAATAGCTGTCCCTCACATTCATAAAAAAGATATAAAGGAACACTAATAAAATACAGTATATTAACTTTTGAGACTGGTGTCTTTCTAGTGACCATGAAAAAGTTTTTCTAGGTTTTACATTTGAAAGCTCTATTTTGACTGCTCATCAAAATATCCACAGAGTCGTTTATCAGAGATTGAACAACAGTGTCATGTCAAGCTAACAGCAGCACAAGCAGAGGCAGCACAGGTACGGAAAATCAAGGAACAGGAAACTGCATCGGCTATGAAACGAATTGACGGTAAGGCTTTTGCCATACTCAGGGAGAATTTGCACATTTTTTGCAAATTTTTGTTTTGTTTTGAAAGGCTGCATAGAAAGTGTTTGACCATCAAGGCAGTGACAGAAATTTAGACTTTTTGTTTGAATAAAAAAACACAATCCTGACAGTTTGTGAAGTAGATGCAAGTTTCCAATTGATTCCACATGCATTGCCTCAGCATATGATACCCCTTTTGATAGGGATTATGAGAGACCATATAGTGAAGCCATTCATGTATTGCTATTTCCCCAACTATCATCATATCTTTTCCAATTTTTACAAACCTGCCAGAGCTGACGAGTACCCTAGAGGAAGAGAGGGCGGTACTCCTCCGCCTCAGGGAGAGATCTGCGGCCAAGGAGGCAGAACTAGAGAGACGGATAGGGGACCAGAGGCAGTCTCAGCTATCAAATTCCCACCAGCTTGTTCAGCAGAATGCTCAGCTTCTAGAAAGAATAAAGGTGGGAAGTGTCCGTGTGCCTCTTTCTCTCCCCTTCTTGTTCTTTTCCTTTTCTCTCTCTCTCTCTCTCTCTCTCTCTCTCTCTCTCTCTCTCTCTCTCTCTCTCTCTCTCTCTCTCTCTCTCTCTCTCTCTCTCTCTCTAACTCTCTCAGCAATAAACAGATACTGAAAATGTCTGAGTTAGTTTCAGAAAATGGATACCCTTTTTTCTGCCACATCTTATGTATACTTCTCACTATGAACAGGGCCTTGAAGCTACCATAAGTAGCCTGGAGGGGAAAAACGACAGTCGTGTGCACGAGCTCGAGTCGTCCCTGCAGAACACAATCGACAAACTCCACAGGGAGGAGAGGGAAAAGGCTGTGCTTAACGCTCGCGTCACCACCCTGGAGAGCCTCGAGTCCTTGCTGAAGCGAGAGAAGGAAGAGAACTCTAGCCTACGAGAGGAGCTACACCGCCAGGAGGCTGAGGGAAAGAGAATGGGGAGTCTAAATAAAGACATGCAGAAGGAGATACAGGAGCTGAAGGCCAAGTAAGTATTGGAAGAGAGAGAGAGAAAGTTAATTCACCCATGGATCTCTATATACATGTGATAAATTGGTTTACAGAAGCATATATAGATGGATAGGTTTATGGGTAAGTAGATGGATAGATAAAGACAGATATAGATGTATATGTGTGTGTGAAGTATATATTATATATACTGGTATTATAGATGACACTAATATATACATTTCATATTGCATTAAAATAGATATACTTAATAAAGAAAATAATAATTTTAATGAACCCTGTAATTGAACAGTTGCTTACAAGACCTTGAATCCACCATAACAGAGTGGCGGAGGTCCAGAGTCAAGAAGAATCCCTCAGGACGAAAATGGAGAAGGATGCCCTAAAATGGGATCAACAACAGTCAGACCAGAGGATCAGCCACCAAGAGGAACTCGACCACCTTCGAGCAAGGATAACCACGCTCCAGACGCAGCTCAATGACAAGAACAAGAGCTATTTGGAGGAATGCAGTCACCTGAAGCAGGTAGGTTTCAGTCTGTGCTTTTTTGCCTGTGAGTGTCTGTCATGAATAAAGTTTATAGAAATACCTTTTTGAATGATTAGGGGTAATATGTAATAGGTTAGCTTCATTTGATCCTTTTCTTTGTCAAACATTTTGCTCTTTGTGATTATTGCAATGCTGTGCATAGATGCACCTTTATGAATTATAGAAAACAGATTATCAAAGGTATATATCAATCCATTTCTTCTTTGACATAATAGTATTTTTCAGGTTTTCTTTGGCATAATAGTAATTTTGCTTTCTAGTATGAATGTTGCTTGTATGTAGATACTCCTTTGTGAAAGGTTTGATTCAGTTAATTCATTTTTCTCCTTTTGTAACTCATTTTACTTTGTTTTTAATGCAATACAGAACATACTTTAGATGATATAACTAATTAGAAAAGGTTCAAAGATTTGTGTACATTAACCCTCTCTGGACGGGTGGTACAGTACTGTACCGCTCATTCAAAAGCCCAGTGGCCGGGCGGCACAGTATTGTGCCAGCCATTTAATTGATTTAGGCCTAATAATTCGAACGCCCCGGCATTGTGACATTCAAGGCTAGAATGCCCCCGTCGTGGATGGGTTAAGTAAAACAGTGAGAACTCTATACCATCACACACCCATGCACTCATATACCCATACCCACATCCACATCTTTACACACACACACACATCATGAGCCTCATAAACAGCACACTTCCTGGTGTTCCTTACCATGCTTTCCACATGATTGAGGAGATATGTCCAGCCATTAAAGTCATAAGGATTCTCGCTCACAAACTGCCAGTATTGGTGGAGGATGGACCAAGCTGTCTCAATCTGTGCCTGTCTTTCCTCTGCTTTCTTTTCCTCCTCCTTTTTTTGAGTTTCCTCATCCTTCTTCTGTTGCTCATCCGTCTTGTATGCAACTGTGATCTTGGCTACTTGGGAAGCAGATAGAATTTCAGTCCCTTCCTTCTTCTCCTCCTCATTCTTACCCAGCAGCTCATCATAGTATCTTTCTGTCTCAAGTTCCAGCTTTGCTGGGTCTGCTTCAGCAACTTCTTGCAATCTCTCTGAATCAGTCTGAGATTCTGTATTCATGTCCTTAGATGCTGATACACTTGCTGGCGGAGTTGTTGTAGCTGTCTGAGGGACAGTAGCCGAAGGGGAAACATTATCATACTCTTCTTCGCTGTCAACAGTTTCCAGCTGTAATTCGCCTTCAAACCTACTATTTCTGTGTGGCGTGGTTTCCTCTCCCATTGGCACCATCTCCCTTCTGCTGACCTCCTGACTGGAGTTTCCATTCTCTCTGCAGCTGTTGTTTCCAGTGCCCTCCTGAAACTGGCCAGATGCATTCTGATTCTCCCCAAATGGTGTAGCAGATGTATTCACCTCAGGCCCCTCTCTACTCTCATTCCCTTGGCTGCTGCTAGCACTGCCATTCTTACCCCCATTTTCATTCCTGGCTGCAACAAAGGAGCGCTCCAGGTGGGGGATGCCACCGAGTATCATGGGAGGATCAGCCTTTGTTACGCCACAGTACAAGGCAGCCTTACTGGCACAGAGGCACATTGTAGGCAGTGTGCATAGTTTGTGTCACCTTCCTCTCCTTGTTCTGCCTGCACATCATTCATTGCCGGTACTTTAGATCATGAGGTCAACATCTTGCTGTGTGCCATTACTCTCTAAAGATAGTGCTTGCTAGAGACTGGATGGGTACCATTCAAGGCTCTCTCTCTCATGCCGTCTAGGTTTTGGATTTTAGGTTAAACCCATTTTGCTTAACCCGTTAACGACGGATGACAAGATAACACGTCTAGTGGTTTTTGGGCTACACGACGGGGACGCGTTACTTTGTCCAGCCCGGGGCGTGGGAGGAGCCAGCGCGCAGCGCTAGCTCGCGGCCAGTGCGGCCGAGAATCCCGACGCGTTAGGTTTATGCGTTCAAGAGTCCCGGAATTTTGGTCTATTTAAGCCGGATTGGCCCCGTCGGGAACGGGTTAATATTATGGCAATTATAGTAATTATGATTGCAATTGTCATCATAATTCACTCATTACTTATAGTACAATAAAGAAACAGTGATCCACTCTCCCCCAATGTCATGTACATCACAATGCCTGACGTGAGGCCAAAACTCCTGCGTCACGCATGTCATGAGACCTGTCCGCGATTGGTTAATGATGATAATGATAATAGAATAAGAATGATAAAGATCATAAAAACAAGCTCAACACACCACTTCCACCCCACACAGAAAGTACGCACCTATGGCAAACTGATCAAGAAGTTGCGCTACAAACTCGAGGTGGAGGAAGTGCAGATGGAGCGGCTGGAGGCTCAAAGGGCGGTGCTTCAGGATAACGTCCCGTCGCACGTCCACAGGCGACTCCAGAACCAGCTACAGGACATCACCAGGAAGCATAATGAGTTCGCAGCTTTTATTCGTGGTTTGAGTGAATTTCAGTCTGCTTTACCACAGGTGAGTGCAGCAATTTAGTGTCATTGGTTATATCAGTTTAAGTCTTTTCTTTCTTGTTCTCTGTCTCTCATTCTTTTTCTTTGTCTGTCTCACTTTTTCTTTCCCGTCTTGTTCTTTTTCCTCAATAGTTTTCTTCTTTTTTCTTCTCTCTTTCTCTTCCCTCTACTTTCTCCTCTCTCTGTCTCTCCATGTTTTGTTTTGTTTTTCTATTTTTCTGTCCTTTTTCCTTTTCTTCTCTTTTCCATCTTTCTCCTCCATCTCTCTCTCTCCTCTCTCCCATCTTTTCCTGTCATCACTATCCACTCCTTTCTCTCCTCTTTCTCCTCTCTCTCTCTCTCTTCTTCTTTGTCTCTTTCCCCTTTCCCTTCCTCACTTCCTCCTTTCTCCTCCTTCCTCACTTCTGTGCTTTATGATGATAGTCATATTGAAAATATTATAAGTTGATAGAATAATGAAACAATGGTGATCTTGCTATTGATTAGGATAATGCAGTTGTAATCATCGCAATATTATTTTCACAGCATCAATGTTATGACTAATAGTAACAGAAGGGACTGATTAGAGTGCCTCTTCTCCCCCTTTCCTTTGGGGTTTCTCTCTTGCCTTTTCCTTTTCCTTTTTTTGGGGTTGAAACTGATTGGTCTAACCTTTGTGCCAAGCCTGAGAGATAGCCAGTAAAAGTGTTTGATGATAAGATATATATATATATAT
>BOPN01001330.1:42500-45000 GCA_017312705.2 Penaeus japonicus
CATTATGTTTGAGTATATAGTTACTCTGCTGTTAATATATGTGTTTTAAGTTTTCTGTGCTGTCTTATATATTTTTAGATTGTAAAAGGAACTGCAGCATTTCATATCTAAGAAGTAATCAAGTTTTTTTTTTTTTTTTTTTTAATAAGTATCAGTATGTGTACTTAATGCAGATACACCACACTCATAATGTGTATAACATATCAAAATACTATATGTATGTTTATTTTTCTTCAAAACTATTTTATCAAAGAATAAAACATATTCAAAACAATGTGTTTAATTGTGGTTTCCATTGTGTGACACTGTAAAATTAAGAAAATAATAATGATAAAGATAATTAAAGAACCAAATGCTATGAAATATCTACAGAATCAATTTTTTTATTGTTGTTATTAATTAGTCTTCATGTGTCCACAAACAGTCCTAACATTTATTTTATCTATTTTGGAATTGTTTCACTTTGTACTCCAGTTTCATTCTTTTGAAAGTATTTTCTTCTTTGGCATTCAAACAAATCGTTGACTTCGCTCGATTTTGTAAATTTTAATGTTGTAAAGATACAGAGCCTTAATCCCAAAAGGACATGAAAATTCAGTGCTTTGCTTACATACAGTATGGAAATAAAGCAAAGTTCAGAAGTTAGTAATAAAGAAATGGAAAGGTTAGTAAGTTAGCAGTACATCAGAAATACCAGAATGTGAAAATACATGAGAAAGTGTGCCCTCCGGATGGAAAAATATTGGAGGTTCAAAAACACTCTAACAAGCAAATGAACAAAATAGTGGTAAAATGCCATCTTTTTGGGCTTAAGTAAAGTATTTATTATCTTGAATAAACAGTCGTGCATCATTAAATCTTTGACGCAAAGAATATATTCCTTTGATTAAGGAAACTGCCTTTCTTCGACTTTAACATTCTTTATCTTTGCCTTATCTTATCCTTATCCTTATTAACTTTTTCCTCAACATTATTTTTTTACTGTTATATAATTTTTCTAGTCTACTATACTGTTACCAAGTAGCAGCTATTAGCATCGTCTATTTGTGTGTATATACATACACATATATATATATATATATATGTATATATATATATATATATATATATATATATGTATATATATGTATATATATACATATATATATATATATATATATATATATATATATATATATATATATATATATATATATATATACATAAATATATATGTATATACATAAATATATATATATATATATATATATATATATATATATATATATATATATATATATATATATATATATATATATATATATATATATATATATATATATATATATATACATATATATATATATATATATATACATATATATATATGTATATATATATATGTATATATATATATATATATATATATATATATATATATAATATATATATATATATATGTGTGTGTGTGTGTGTGTGTGTGTGTGTGTACTTATATACACTTGTTTAAATATAGATAGATGGATAGATGGATTGATAGATGTATATGTATATGTGTGTGTACACATATATACACGCACAAAAAGATAGTAACTGCTAATTAGTAACGGACATGCTGCGACCCCGGTGAAACACACGACGGATGCTTAGCGAACATTGCCGCGTGTCCGGCGGGTTTACACAATCATATACTGTAGGTATTTAGTCGTCTGGTAGCTCAGTGGACATTGTGTCGACTTCACATCCCCGTGGTCGGCAGATCGAGCCTCGTCCAAGTTCGTGAGTTCCCGCTGTTACTTGGCGGTTACTGACGTGGCTGGGCACTGCGTAGGCTCAGATCTAGTCAGCACTCGTTGGCACATTCTCTCACGGGTCAGCACGCGCTGACACAGCCCGGCGTAGCATCTGCTTCGCACATCTGGCTTATCCGTATGTAGGTATTCCTCTTATCAACGCTATGTAGATGACGCTCTCGTAATCGCCTCGAGAGGCAGATATATAGGGATTATGAGGCAGACACAGAGAGAGAGAGAAGGAGACAGACATAGAGAGAGATGGAGGGAGGGGGAGAGAGAGAGAGAGAGAGAGAGAGAGAGAGAGAGAGAGAGAGAGAGAGAGAGAGAGAGAGAGATATAGAGAGAGAGAGAGAATTGGAGGGAGAGAGTGGGAGAAAAGAGAAATAACAACATTCAGTTTATCGTAGAGGAAGGGGAGTCTCAGAAATTATCCTTTCTAGAACCTACGATCCATCGAACCAATAATGACCTACGTTATATGATGGCAACAATAATAAAAATAAATTAGTTCCAGACATCTTCCCCGGGACGATAAGGATCTGTAGTCACACACACACACACACACACTGTGTGTGTGTGTGTGTGTGTGTGTGTTTATGTGAAACTATTCCTCCACTGGAAACACAAGATGGAAAAACAGCATCCAGCACAGAGGAGAAAGCACACTTCTGCAACAAAAGGAATATTCCTTGCCACGATCTAAAACCACCCACATTACCAACCAA
>BOPN01001330.1:50000-55000 GCA_017312705.2 Penaeus japonicus
TCTCTCTCTCTCTCTCTCTCTCTCTCTCTCTCTCTCTCTCTCTCTCTCTCTCTCTCTCTCTCTCTCTCTCTCTCTCTCTCTCTCTCTCTCTCTCCCTCCCTCTCTCCCATCTAATTTCATACTTTATTCAGAATTTTTAAGATTTAAATAAATTAAACAAATTCAGGTCTACGTCTGTGTATATAACCACTAACTTTACAATCCCAACCTTCCATTAAAATAAAAAAAAGCACATTCACCTGCCTACCCATACCCTCCACCCATACCCCCTAAACCCACCCCCCCTACACCCACACACCCTACACCCACACCCAGCCAACCCTCTCTTGCAGGTACCTCGGGCATGCCAATCATCCTGCGTGCCAACTACTACCAGGTGAACGCAGTGCCAGACTGGGCACTGTGCCTCTACCGGGTCGACTTCACTCCTGACGAAGAACGAACTGCCGTCAAGAAGCAGCTCTTACGTCAGCATTCGAGCGTTCTTGGGAATTATATCTTTGACGGACATCAGCTGTATGTTGCAAAGCTCCTGCATCGGGATGTGAGTTGTGGGGAGGGGTAGGGGTGGGGATGGTGGGGGTAGGGGTAGGGGTGGGGATAGGGGTGGGGGTAGGGGTAGGGGTGCGGGTAGTGGTGGGGGGGGGAGGTAAGAGTTTCCTCATCCTCTCGCTTCTTTTATCTTATGTTGTTGTTTTTCATCTTCCTCTTTTTCTAGTTTTCTTTTTTTTTTTCTCTTCATCTTGTCATCTTGTCTCCCCTCTGTTCCTCGCTGTGTCTCTGTCTGTCTGTTTGTCCCATTTTTTCTTTAACTTTTGTTCTCTCTTTCTCTCTTTCTGATTTTTATCTCTCTTCTCTCTCTCTCTCTCTCTCTCCCTCTCTCTCTCTCTCTTCTCTCTCTCTCCCTCTCTCTTACTTTTTTCCTCTGTCTCTCTCAGTATCCTCCCCTCACTCTCTTTTCTTTCTGTCTCTCTATATATATATATATATATATATATATATATATATATATATAGAGAGAGAGAGAGAGAGAGAGAGAGAGAGAGAGAGAGAGAGAGAGAGAGAGAGAGAGAGAGAGAGAGAGAGAGAGAGAGAGAGAGGGCAATTGTGATAATTGTGACATTGATAGTAATGATGATAATGATAATAATGATAATGATAACACTATTAATAGTAATAATTAATAGTTGTTCTTCCTAATATTGTAATAAGGAGGATAATGATATTGATGATGATAAGAGTAATGGTAATGATAATAATAATTATTATTATTATAATGATAATGGTAATAAAGATAATACCATAACGATGATAACAATAAGAATGATATCAATGATAAGAAAGATTATAATAATGATAATAATAATTGTCATCATTACTCTCACTGCATCTTCGTCTGCATCTTTTTATTTCTTTTTCCTTTCTGTTTTCTTCTTCCTTATCTTCTTTCTTTCAATTATCTTCTTCCTTCTTTCTTCTTCATCCTTCTTTTTCTATCTTCTTCTCTTCCTTTCTTCATCACACCTTCTTCTCCCTTCCTTCATCCCTCTTCTTCCTCATCTTCCTTTCCCCTTCCATCTCCTTCCTTTTTTTCCTCTTCCTCCATCCTCTCCTCGTCCTCTCGTTTTCCTCTTCTCCTCTCTTCACCCTCATCTCTTTCTTTCTTCATCTTCTCCTCCTTTTCTCCCCCTCTTCTCCTCTCTTCACCCTTTCCTCCTCCTCTCTTCCCCCTCTCCTCCTCCTCTCCTCCTCCTCTCCTCCTCCTATCTTCACTCTCTCCTCCTCTTCTCTTCACCCTCTCCTCCTCCTCTCAACTTTCTCTCCTCCTCCTCTCCTCCTCCTCTCTCCATCCTCTCTTCCTCCTCTCTTCACCCTCTCCTCCTTTTCTCCTCCTCCTCTCTCCATCCTCTCCTCCTCTTCTCTTCACCCTCTCCTCCTTCTCTCTCTTCTCCTCCTCTTAATTTTCTCTCCTCCTCCTCTCCTCCTATCTTCACCCTCTCCTCCTCCTCTCCTCCTCCTATCTTCACCCTCTCCTCCTTCCTCTCCTCCTCCTCTCCTCCTTCTCTCTCCATCCTCCCCTCCCCTCCTCCTCAACTCTCTCTCCTCCTTCTTCCCCTCCTTCTCTCCTCCTCTCTTCTCTACCCTCTCCTCCTCCCTCTCCCCCTCCTCCCTCTCTCCTCTCCTCTCCTCCTCTTCTCTTCACCCTCTCCTCCTTCTCTCTCCATCCTCTCCTCCTCCTCTCATCTTTCTCTCCTCCTCCTCTCCTCCTTCTCTCTTCACCCTCTCCTCCTTTCTCTCCTCCTCTCCTCCTCCTCTCCTCCTCTTCTCTTCACCCTCTCCTCCTTCTCTCCTCCTCTCCTCCTCTCAACTTTCTCTCCTCCTCCTCTCAACTTTCTCTCCTCCTCCTCTCCTCCTTCTCTCTCCATCCTCTCCTCCTCCTCTCAACTCTCCTCCTCCTCCTTCTCTCCTCCTCTCTTCTCCTCACCCTCTCCTCCTCCTCTCCTCCTCCTCTCTTCATCCCACCTTCTTCTCCACAGCCTCTGGAACTGACCTCGAAGCGACCCGACAACGGCAACCCTTATATGGTCAAATTCCGCTTCGTCAAGGAAATACCCGCTTCGGATACCCAGTTTTTGCAGGTGAGTTAGGGTATGGGTGGGTGGGTGGGTGGGGGGGGGGGTGATGGAGAGGATTGGGGGGGGGGGGGGGTAGCGGGATTTTGGGGAGGGAAGGTGGGGAAGGGGGGTGTGGGAGTAGGAGGGTGGGTTTGGGGGGGTAGGTGGGTGGAGGGGTAGGAGGATGGGAGGGAGGGAGGGAGATGGGAGGGTAGGAAGGAGATGGGAGGGTGAGGCACAGGGGAAGGGGCGAATGGAGGAAGGTAAAGGAGTAGGAAAAAAGGGATGAAGGAAGGAGGGAGAAAAGGGAGGAGGGAAAGAGGAAGAAAAGGGAGGAGGGAAGGAAGAAGAGAAAATAGGAGGAAGAAAAGGGATGAAGGAAGGAGGAATAAAAGGGAGGAGGGAAGGGGGAAGAGAAAGTAGGGATCAGAAAAGGGAGGGAAAGTGAAAGAAAAGGGAGGAGGGAAAGAGGAAGAAAAGGGTGTAATATGAGGGGAGGGGGGTAGGGTAATTAGGAGGGTGGGATCGGAGACACGGAGGAAGGATGGAAGGAAGATGGAGGGAAGAGAGGGAGGAGAGAGGAAGGGAGTATTGAGGAAGAAGAGGTGGAAGGAGGAAGGAGGGGATGGAGGAAGAAGAGGTGGAAGGAGGAAGGAGGGATGGAGGAATGGAGGGAGGAGAGGAAAGAAATAGAGGAGAAAGAGAAAGAAGTAATGGGGGAAAGAGGGAGGGAGGAAGGAAGATGTGATGAAGGAAGAATAGGGAGGAAGAGAGAAGAGATGGGATGGAGGGAAGATATCGAGGGAGAGAGGGGAGGAGGGAAGGATGTCGCGAGGATAAAGAGGAAAGAGGAAGGAGAGATAAAGGGAGGAGAGGATAGGGAAGGATTGGAGGAGGGGGGAGAGAGAGAAGAGAAGAAGAAAGACGAAAGGAAGGGGCGAATAGAAGAAAGGGGGACGTAAGAATTAAAAAAGGAAAACCACACAATGACCAAAGCCACAATCCTAAACACACACACAAAAATCCAGAAATATAATCCAACGCATTTCATACACACACACACACACACACACACCTATTAATCCACCAATCCACATCCACCAAAACTCCACCTCCATCTCTCTCAATCCTGGTTCTCTCTATTGCAGATTTTCTCCATCTTATTCCTACGCATTTCATACACACACACACACACACACACACACACACACACACACACACACCTTTCAATCCACCAATCCACATCCACCAAAACTCCACCTCCATCTCTCTCAATCCTGGTTCTCTCTATTGCAGATTTTCTCCATCTTACTCCGCCGATGTTATGAGTACCTGGGCTTGACGCAAGTCGGACGCAACTACTACAACAGCCACGAGGAAGTTCAGAACCAGAAGTACAGGTGGGTACGGGTGGGTAAGGGTCGGTATGGGTGGGTAAAGGTTGGTAAGGGTGGGTACGGGTGGGTAAGGGTGGATACGGGTGGGTAAAGGTGGGTAAGGGTGGGTACGGGTGGGTACGAGTGGGTAAGGGTGGGTACGGGTGGGTAAGAGTGGGTACGGGTGGGTGCAGGTGGATACGGGTGGGTAAGAGTGGGTACGGGTGGGTGCATGTGGGTTCAGGTGGATACGGGTGGGTAAGAGTGGGTACGGGTGAGTTCGGTTTGGTATTGGTGGGTGCAAGTGGGTGCAGGTGGGTGAAGATGAGTACAGGGGAGTGCAAGTGATTACGGGTTGTTACAAGTGAATGTAGGGGAAAACAGTTGGGTACATGAGGTAACAGGTGGGTATAGGCAGGAACAGGTGGGTACAGGTGGGTACTAGTGGGTATCTCCCTCCATCTATATATCCATTTCTACCTCTTAAAGTAACAATCTCTTCATATTTGAAAAAAAAGATGAAAAATCCCCTCGCCTTTCTCCTTTCCCAGAGTGGCAATCTGGCCTGGCAACGTCTCAAGCATCCGGCAACACGAGAATGGCATCTTGATGGTAACTGACATCATTCACAAGTTTCTCCGCCTGGATACCGTCTACGACATTATGCGAACGATCAAGAACACCCGCCCAGATAGCTTTGTAAGTAGCGAGGTTACTTATGCTTATGATTTCTGCAGTCTAGTGATTCTTTGTTTTTATCGATAATTATCTTTGTAATCGAGTGGCTATTTATATTTATGGAGAATTAACCCAGCACCACACAGTAACTAAATAACCCAGCACAGCACAGAAACCAGATAACCAAACACCACACAGTAACCAAATAACCCAGCACCGCACAGAAACCAAATAACCCAGCACCACATAGTAACCAAATATCCCAGCACCACACAGTAAACGAATAACCCAGCACCACATAGTAACCAAATAACCCAGCACTGCACAGTAA
>BOPN01001330.1:60000-62500 GCA_017312705.2 Penaeus japonicus
TCTGTCTCTCTCCCTCTGTTTCTCTCTCTATATATATCTATCTCTATCTATCTATCGATTGATGATCGATCGATCGATCGATCTTCTCTCTCTTTCTCTCTGACTCTCTCTTCTCCCCTCTCCCCGATCTCCCCCCCCCTCTCTCTCTCTCTCTCTCTCTCTCTCTCTCTCTCTTTCTCTCTCTCTCTCTCTCTCACTATAATTCTTTCCATTGCTCTTCATCATATAATCCATCTCTCAACCATCCATCAATCCATCAGTCATGCCATTTACTTCATCCATCAACCTCATCCACCAATCACATCCATCAATCACATCCACCAATCACATCCACCAATCACATCCACCAATCACATCCACCAATCACATCCACCAATCACATCCACCAATCACATCCACCAATCACATCCACCAATCACATCCACCAATCACATCCACCAATCACATCCACCAATCACATCCACCAATCCATCCCCAGACTCCCTCTGCCACTACGCCGAGGTGAACGGCTGTCTTCCCGAGCGCGTCTTGGTCTATCGGGACGGCGTCGGGGAAGGCCAGCTCGGCTATGTCAAGGACACGGAAATTGCGGCGATTAAGGTGAGGTTGTGGGGGTTGGTTGGAGGGGGGGAGGGGAGGGTGGGGGTGAAGTTGGTTGGATGGAGGGGAAGGAGGAGGGAGGTTGTGGGGGTTGGTTGGAAGGAGCGGAGGGAGGTTGTGGGGGGTTGGTTGGAGGCTGGGAGGGGGGAGGTTGTGGGGTTGGTTGGTTGGATGGAGGAGGAGGGAGGAGGGAGGTTGTGGGGTTGGTTGGTTGGAGGGGAGGAGGGAGGGTTGTGGGGGTTGGTTGGAGGGGGCGGAGGGGGAGGTTGTGGGGGTTGGTTGGAGGGGGGGGGGAGGGTGGGAGGTTGTGGGGGTTGGTTGGAGGGGGAGGGGGAGGGAGGTTCTGGGGGTTGGTTGGTTGGATGGAGGGGGGGAGGGAGGTTGAGGGTTTTTTGGATGATGGGAGGTTATGGGGGTTATGTTTTTTTAGGAGGTTGAGGGGTTGTAGGTGTTTAGAGGTTGTGGGAGTTATTGGGGGTTGTGTTTTTAGGGGATGTGGGGCATAATTGGGCTGTTTGTGGTTGTGGGGTTGTTTGGGGACGATATAGGGGGTTGGGAATGGTTGTTTTGGGTTGTGTTTTGGGTGTGGTTGGGGAGGGGGTGAGCTTTGGGTTGGCTGAGGTTGAGGGGAAATATATAGGATATGGGGAGTTGTATTTTGGGGGGTTATGGGGAGAGGTTAGGTGGGAGTGTGGACGTTGGGTTGGGGGTAGGTGTGTGTGTGTGTGTGTGTTTGCATGCGTGTGCGTATGTGTGTATGTAGTTGTAAAACAAAATAACAATAACAAATACAAAAAAAATAATATGCTAGAAAAAAAAACACCGTCATAACACACACTCTTCCCCCTCTCCCTCCCCCCCACACCCCCTCTCCCTCCCTCCCCACTCCCCCCACCCCTTTTCCTCTCCTCTTCCTCCTCCCTCCCCATATTATGATCACTACTATCATATTGTAACTATCATCATTATCATCATCCTATTCATTATCCTCTCCTCTCCCAGGCTTGCTTCGCCGCCAACCAGTTCACTCCGAGGTTCAGCTTCATCGTGGTGAGCAAGAGGATCAACACCCGCCTCTTCGCCCAGGGTTCGCGTTCGGGTAACCCCATTAATCCGCCGCCTGGGACCGTCTGCGATGACGTCATCACGTTGCCAGAAAGGTCGAGATTTTTTTTTTCATTCTGTGTAGTTTTATTTGTGTGTGTGTGTGCGTGTGTGATGGATTTGGTTTGGTGTCTGATTATCTGAATAATTAATGGCAGTGGTGATGATGGTGATGAAGAGGAGAAGGAGAAGGAGGATAGTGATGATGATCATAGCTGATAATGATTATAACAAGAAGAATGATGGAAATATTAAGGATGGTAATAATGATGATGATGGTGATAATGATAGTTTTAGATAGAGTACTAGCATTGATAATGATGATAAAAATGAGGATGATAATAATAATGATAATGATAGCTATAAGGAATAGTAACAATGATGATAATATTGACAACAATGACAATAATTATAATGATAACGATAATGGTAATGATAATGATGATGATGATAATGATAATGATGATAATGATATTAATGATATCATCACAGTGACAGTGGTGATACTAATGTTAATAACAATAATAAGGATAATAATGATTGTGATAACGATAATAGTAATGATGATGAAATTTATCATAATGAAATACCAATATCAATATTAATAGCAATAGTAACAACAAAGATAATTATTACAATTACAATGATAATGAATATGATGATGATAATTACAATATGAAAACAGTGACTATAATATAAAAACAACAATAAGAATAATGATAATATTGCTAATAAATATAATAATAACAACAATACAATACAATAAAAAAAATCAAAGCAAGGGAAAAATCGTATA
>BOPN01001330.1:94792-97292 GCA_017312705.2 Penaeus japonicus
TTAATTAAGTGTTTATGTGTACATGTGTGGAGAAAAAGGGTTGTTTATTTACATGTGTGCATACCAATATCTTTTATACATGTCTTTTATTCTATTTCATTTAAAATCAATCATCATAAGAAGGTATTTAACGTTTTATCAGTAATGATTTCTAGCAATATAAAGCTTAGAATGTATCGTGTTTGTATGTATATTTGTACGAGTGTATCCATGCATTTTTTTTCTTTTTTTTTTTTTACATAAACATTGTCTTCGATTTTGTTCATATATAATGAAGATAACCGATATCTTATTTCCAGTCATCTTTCATATCGCAAGCACAATGGAGCAAAAACAACAAGCACGGAATAAGATGAAAAATAAAACAAAAAAACACACACAAAAAACGAACTTCATATCATATCGTAACTTCGTTAAAATTTTCTACTTATAACTTTTCCTTATAAAACGTGACTAACTTCCTCACATCGTGAAACAAACACCTTACATTTTCTTTAATACAACAATAGCAAATTAGATGATGCTAAAGAGAGAGAGAGAGAGAAAATATATATATATAGAAAAACAGTCGAAGTTCAATGATAAAAAGAGAAAAAGAAAAATATGAAAATAAAGATGAAATCGATAAAGGATTAACAATCGTCCTCCTCATCATCATCATAATGATAATAATAGGGATACCGATATGAATGATAATGATAATAACAATAATGATAATAACAGTAATGATAATGATAGCAATGATAATAATGATAAGAGTATTAATGATAATTGCATCAATAATAGTAATATTGAAAGTAATGATAAAAGTAAAAATAAAAACAAGAATAATCGTTATGATGATAATTATAATGATGATTATAATGATAATAAAGAGGATAATAACGAAAATTATAATGATACTGAAAATAATGATAATAATCATAGTTATAATGATAATGAAAATATTAACAATGATAATAAGATATGATAACAATAATCGTAATAACAATGGTAAGAATGCTAATGATAATAATGATAATAAAAATAATAAAACTAATGATAATGATGATAACAACAATATTAATGACAATAATAACGAAAATTATAATCATAGCAACAAGGATGAAGATGGTGCTGTGATAGCAGAGTAGTAATAGTAATAGTAGTAGTAATAATAAGAAGAGACGAATAAGCTCCAATTCCTTAATATTTCTAATCAAAAAAAAAAAAAAAAAAAAAAAAAAAAAAACTCAAACACACGCTTACAATTCTTAAAGGAAAACAAAAAACAAGGTAACCACCATGGCTTCCTTACCTTCACTTCCCTTCGTTTCCGGTCGCGATCGGTTCTCCGAACTCTTTGTGTTCCCATCTTCCGAACTGAATCCTTCCTCTAACTGAGTCCTTAAGTCCCATTGCGTAAGAATCTGAGGATTGTCCATGTACTCCTGCGGGGAATGGCCGGTCTGTGGGTGGAGCGAGGAGGGGGAAAGGATGTGTCTGTTATTGTCCGTTATTTTCCGTTATTATTTGTTATTTTCCGTTATTATTTGTTATTTTCCGTTATCATTTGCTATATTCCGGTCTTATTTGTTGTTTTACGTTATTGGTTGTTAGTTTTCGTTATTTTTTGTTACTGACCGTTAATATACGTTGCTATTCGTTATTTACCGTTATTTTCCGTTTCTTTCGTTGTTTTGTTGTTGGTTATTTCGTTACTATGTATCTTATTACTGTTGTTTTGTTATTTCATTGTGTGGTATTTTGTAAATATATATATATATATATATATATATATATATATATATATAAAACAGACGAAATTAACGAATGTATTAATGGATCAATAATTATTAATGAAATAAGTTGATAGATAAGTAAATGAAATATTTTGGGGAGATATACTATGAACTCCCAATATGCTTTCCGAAATGATGAATTGATAACATTCAGTATCCATGTATTTTGTATTTTCTGTTTATATTTTTTTCTGTTTATACTTCTGTTTATATGTTTATACTTTTTCTTTATATTTCTCTTTATTCGCTAATACCAAAATACTGTAAAACATGAAGGGAAAAAATATTAGCTTATACGTTCGTATCCCTCCATCCCTTATTTTTACAACCAATTATCTTTACAAGTAAAAGAGAGAGAAAAAAATATATATATATATTTTCAAAAAGTTTACGCAACAAATATTCTGTTCCACTTACCAGTACGAAAAGAACATATCAATAGATATTGAAATAAGAGAGATAATGTATATAGAAAAACAAAACAAAAAATATATAGGCTAGCAATACATTCTCTTCTACGTTCGTCTCCCCTTCTTACATTTTTTTATAATAATAATTCACACACCAACACCAACATACCAATAATTCACACACCAACCAGACAAAAATCAAACAAAACATAAACAGTAAGAAACACTAATCAAATATAATATTCAACCACCGTTAACGTAACAAACTCACATTATCTTTTACGTCTGTTTTCCCTCCTTCCTTTTCCA
>BOPN01001330.1:102292-112292 GCA_017312705.2 Penaeus japonicus
ATATTTACTTATTATTTTATCAATCTATTTGTGTTTTATATATCTGTTTTTTTTATACATCAATCCATCTATCTGTCAGTCTATCTATCTGTCTTCTAGTCTTTGTATCTACCTTTTAGTCTATCTATTTATCTATCAATCAATCATCTACCCACTTATCTATCTACCAAAAATAAAGGAAAATAATGACGATAAATGATAATCATGATAAGATTAACAATAATGGATAATGATGATAGTAATGAAAATTATCAAATTATCAATAGCAATAACAATAATAATGCTAATGATGATAATAATAACAATAATCAAATTAACAATAGTAATAACAATAATAATGATAATGATGATAATAACAATAACAATAATAATAACAATAATAGTAATAATAATAATAGTAGTAATAACAGTAATAATAATAACAATAATAATTATGATAATAATAATGATAATAACAATGATAATAATATCAATGATTATGATGATAGTTATAATAATGATGATAAATTATAATAATGATGATAATAATAATAATAATAACATCGACAATGATTATAACAACCCTAGTAATAATAGTAATAAGCATAAAAAACTGAACAAATAAACAAATCCCTTAGCCACGAGGACTCACATTATCCTCCACATTGAGTCCTTCGGGATAGCAGTTCAGCAGACTCTTGGTGGCCTGTGTATTCCCCGAGCGGGCGGCGTAGTGCAGGGCCAGCGCCCCCTCGGCACTTCGGGCCATGGCCAACTTGCTGTTCTCCTTGGTCAGCCGACGGATTTTGTTGACGTCGGCGGCGCTGGAGGCCTCGTGGAGGGCGGAGATTTTTTCCTGGGGGGAGGGGGGAAGGGGGAAGGGGTTGGAGGGAGGGGAGGGGGGGTTGTAGTGTTATGGATTTATAGTGATTTGTGATAGGGGATGATGATGATTTTTTTGAATGGTGATGGTGATGATATTTGTGATGATGATTAGACATATTGTGATGATGTGATGATAATGATGTCTACGATGATAATCATCATCGTGATGATAATGATATTAATGATAATCAGGACGACAATAGTGACAATGATAATAATAACAACGCTAAAAAAGATAATGACAATAATAACCCATACAATAATAAGATAACAACAACAACAATATCAACAACAACAACAACACAAAGAGCCCCCGAATCCTCACCATATACCCAGGAACCTTCTTGAGGAACTTTCGCCCCTGCTCATTCCACGAGGACTTCCCCTGCAGATCGGACCCGCGGCCGGATAACACGACGCACTCGAGGCTTTCCACGTCGCCGTCACGAATGAACTCGTCGATGTCCGAATCACTCACGTCTTTCATGTCTTTGAAAGTCATGGTTGGGGTGTCCTGGGGGGGAGAGGGAGAGAGAGAGATAGAGAGAGGGGAGGGGGGTGGGTGAGTTAGAGGAGATGGTGTGGGTGGGTGGAGCGGGTCTTGAGGAAGGTGGGTGGGTGGGAGGGAGGGTGGGAGGGAGGGAGAGAGAGAGAGAGAGAGAGAGAGAGAGAGAGAGAGAGAGAGAGAGAGAGAGAGAGAGAGAGAGAGAGAGAGAGAGAGAAAGAAAGAAAGAAAGAAGAGAGAGAGAGGAGTGGAGAAAGAGAGGGAGAGGGAGAACGAGAGAGAGAGAGAAAGAGAAGTGAGGGGAGACGTAGAGGTTGGAGAGTCCTTAAGGAAAGTGGGAAAATATTAGTAGTCCTAAAGAGTCCTTAAGGAGAGCATAAAAAGAGAAGTCTTGCTCGGAGAGTCCTAATGGAGGGGAAAAATGAGACCAGACGTCATGGTTGGAGAGTCCTAAAGGAGAGTGAAATAGGATGATAAATTGAAGTTTGAGTCCTTAAGAAGAAATTACAGTTACTCGAGAGTCCAAGACGAGAAAGAGGAGCTAGATGTAAAATCATGGTTGATGAGTCCTTCAGATAAGAGGAGGGGGATAAGAAGTTCCTACTAGGAGAGTCCTAGGAGGTTATGGATGTCCTAAAGGAGAAACGAGAAGCCATGCTGGGAGAGTCCTTGAGGAGAGAGAAATGAAGGCGAGAAGCTATGGGTGGAAAGTATTACAAGAGAGAGGAGGGAGATAAATCCTAACTGGAGAGTCCTAGAAGAGGGAAGGGAGCGAGAAGAAGCATAGTAGGTAAAAGGGACACGAGGAACGAGGAAATACATCAATAACTGAATGAATAACTAAAAAAATGAAAATAGTAAAGGGCAAACAAGGTGAATTAGACTAGATGACCAAAAAGAAATGAAACACAAAACACAGAAAGGAATAAAGTAACTAAGCAAAATAATCAAAGGAAATATAGAATAAGAGAAACAAAATGAAAGGTTGATTAAAAGAATATCAGAATGTGAATGAGAAAAAAGAGAAGATATGAAGAAAGACATGGTGAAGAAGGAGAACAAAAAATTGCGTATACTACTTTATACGAGACAGAAAATTTTGTTTATACAATGGGATACAAAATATCAAGTCATGCAATAATATACAAAAACAATTCATACAATAGAATACATAAAAATCAACACATAACATGATATAAAAACAATACACATAGGATACACACACAAAAAGACAACTAAAACAACAGGATCCAAGAAATCATAAAAAGGAAAACACAAATAAGAAGTTATCCAACAATATACACAAAAAAAACAACTCATACAATAAGGTACAAAAAAACATCCCACAACAAGGTCAGAGAAAAAAAAAACACATACAACACAATGCAAAACGTCCCCTCATACAACACCCCCCCCCCCTCACCCCCCCCCCATGACAATACACACACTCAATACTTACACTCAAGCTGCTCCTTCTTGACTTCGGATCCTTCCGCGACTTCTTGTCATCACCCAGAGAGTTCCTTCTGCTGGGGTTACGTGACCTGTTGGCGACGTTGAGAGAGGTTGAGAGGTTGAGAGGTTGAGAGGTTGATAGGTTGAGAGGTGTGTGTGTGTGTGGGTGGGGTGGGGGTTGAGAAGGGGATGGGGATGGGGGAGGGGGTGTTTGTTTGTGTGTGAGGGGTGGATGGGGGTGGGGTTGAGAGAGGTTGAGAGGTTGATAGGGGTGTGTGTGAGGGAGGGGGGGGTTGAGAAGGGGAATGGGATGGGGGAGGGGGTGTTTGTTTGTGTGTGAGGGGTGGGTGGGTGGGGGTGTTTATGTGTTGAGGTGAGGTGGGGTGGGTTGTTTGCATATGGGGGGGGGGGGGTTGTCTGTGAATGTGTGTGTGTGTGTGTGTTGGGGGAGGGGGTGTTTGTCTGTGTGGGGGGTGGGGGTTTGTCTGTGTGGGAGGGTGGGGGTTTTGTTTGTTTGGGGGGAGAGGGTTGTGTGTGTGTGAAGGGGAGGGGGGAGGTTATGTGTGTGTGTGGTTGCGAGACCTGATAATGATGAGGAATGACGTAATTCATTACGATGAAGGTAATTGATGTCATTATAGGGTTAATGATGTACTGTGTCTGTTTGAGAGAGAGAGAGAGAGAGAGAGAGAGAGAGAGAGAGAGAGAGAGAGAGAGAGAGAGAGAATATACATGTATGTATGTGTGTGTGTCTGTATAGTAATAGTAGTAGGTATTGATTGCAATTGCTTTTCTTGCAATAGAACACAATCATCAAAATCTAAAACAAACAAAGACAAAGAAATCAAACAACGAACGACATTACGCAACAATGACACACGATCCTGTTATTAAGGATATATATTCCCTTTTTTCTTTTTCTTATCATAAGCATATAATTACCCTTAAATTATCTTGCACATGCACGATTTTCTCGTCAATCATAATCGAAAGCGTGTTAGCGTAATGACCTTCTGTGACTCTTTAATCACACTACGAAAATAACGACGTAATTAAAAATATCGGAATTACTCTTGTTTTTTTTCTCATTACTCTAAAATGGAGAGGGTGAGGGGGGAGACATGTAATTATATAAGAATGATTAATTAATCATTGCCGTGTATGTTAAGAGATTTCCTCATAGAATAATAATAATGTTTTTATGTTTTTTTTCCTGTGCGTGTATGTCAAGTAAAGAAGAAGAAGAAAACACTGATTATGATAATGATAATGATATGATCATGATAGCAATAATGAGAAGGATAATAATAATTGTAACGATGATATTAATGATAATGACTATGATGATTGTGATGGTAATGATAGTAAATGTAACTACGATTATCCTTGTAATGATAATGATGATAATGAAGTTAATGAGGATGGTAACAATAATGATTTAAAAAAATAATGATGAAGCTACCAATACCAATATGACATTAGAAGATAATAATAATGATGATAATGATAATAATAACAATATCAATGATGATAATAATAATAATAACAATATCAATGATGATAATAAAACAAGTATCAATAATGATAATGATTTCTCCCTCCCTCTCTAAACCCTCTCCTCATCCACTCCCTTCTCTCCCCCCACTTTCTCTCCTCCCCCCTCCTCCCTCCCTTCTGTTCTTCATTAAAGATGTTCTTTCCACCTCCCTATCTCCCTCCCTCCCTCCCTCCCTCCTTACACATCCTTCCTCTCTCCACTCTCCCTCCTTTCATCCACCCTTCCCTCCCCTTCCTCACTCTCCAAACTCTTCCTCTCCCCCTCCCTCTCCTATCCCTCCCTCCATCCCCCCCCCCTCCCTCTCCTATCCCTCCCTCCATCCCTCCCCCCCTCCCTTCCATCCTCCCTCCCTCTAACTCTCCAGCCCCTGAACCTGTCCTTTCTTCCTTCCCCATTTCCTCCCTCCATCTACTACCCTCCTTCTCCAAACCATCCCATCCTCTCATCCTCCCTCCATCCATCCCTTCCATCCCCCCCCCCTCCTTCCCACCTTTCCCACCCCTTCCCTTCACTCCCTCTCCAAAACCTCCCCTCCCCCCTTCCATTGCTCCCTCCCACCTACCCATCCCTCCCACCTTTCCAGTCACCCATACCACCCACCCTCCCTTCCTCCCTCCCACCCTCTCACCCTCCATCCCTTCCCCACCTCCTCCCTTCACTCCCTCTCCAAAACCTCCCCCCCCCCTTCCATTGCTCCCTCCCACCTTTCCAGTCCCCCATACCACCCACCCTCCCTCCCTCCCTCCTTCCCACCCTCTCACTCTCCCTCCATCCATCCCTTCCACTCCCTCCCCCTCCCCTCCTTCCCACCTTCCCCCCCCCCTCCCTTCACTCCCTCTCCACCCCCCCCCCCTTCCATTACTCCCTCCCACCTTTCCAGTCCCCCATACCACCCACCCTCCCTTCCTCCCTCCCTCCCTTCCTCCCACCCTCTCACCCTCCTCCATCCCTTCCACTCCCCCTCCCAGCCTCCCTCCTCACCTGGCGTTACTCCTCGAGGGTGCCCTGGTCCCATGGCCCATAATGTCGAGGAATTTCCCATCACGAGGAGCAACTGGTGTCTCGTAGACCACGGAGAGATCGAGGTCGCCGGGCTTCCAGCGGTAATGGTCGGCGGTCTTGCGGTACTGTTGACGGGGAGGGGGGGTGGAGAGGGAGAGAGAGAGGGAGGGGGAGAGGGAGGGGAGCGAAAGGAAGGGTATTGTGGAAGAGAGTGAAATAGGGAGGGAGGGAGGGAAAGGGAGTGTGGGGGAGAGGGAGAGAGAGAGGGAGGGGGAGAGGGAGGGGAGCGAAAGGAAGGGTAGGGTGGAAGAGAGTGGAATAGGGAGGGAGGGAGGGAAAGGGAGTGTAGGGTGGAAGGGGGAGAGGGAGAGAAAGAGAGGGAGGGGAGCGAAAGGAAGGGTAGGGTGGAAGAGAGTGGAATAGGGAGGGAGGGAGGGAGGGAAAGGGAGTGTAGGGTGGAAGAGGGAGAGGGAGAGAGACAGGGAGGGGGAGAGGGAGGGGAGCGAAGGGAAGGGTAGAGTGGAAGAGAGTGAAATAGGGAGGGAGGGAGGGAAAGGGAGTGTAGGGTGGAGGAGGGAACGGGTGGAAGGGAGAGAGTGGAAGAGGGAGGGAGGGAAAGGGAGTGTATGGTGGAAGAGGGAACGGGTAGGAGAGATTGGGAGAGGGAGGGAGGGAAAGGGAGTGTATGGTGGAAGAGAGTGGGAGAGGGAAGGTAGGGTGGAAGAGGGAAAGGGTGGAAGGGGGAGGTGATGGGGGATTAGAGAGGGTGAGAGATGGGAGGGAAGGGAGGGGAATGTGGAAGAGGGAGAGGGTGGGTGGGAAAGGGAAGGGGAGAGAGGGGAAGGTGGAAGAAGGCGAGGGAGGGTGGGAAAGGGAAAGGGAGAAAAAGGGAGGGGGAGGGTAGTATTAAAAGAGATGGGAAGAGGAGGAGGAAAGGAGGGAGATGGGGAAGAAGAGAGCAAAAAAGGAGAGTGATGGAAAGAGGAAGAGGAGGAGAGAGGAATATATAAGAAAATATGGAGGGTGAAGGATAGGGGATGGGGGTAAGGAAGAGAAAGAGATATGATAATTTCATTAATATTGTTTTTCTTGCTGTTGTTATGCTGCGGCTGTCATCATTTATTTATTTTTTTTTACAATGATATAGCATAAACAAGGTAAATATTAAAACTTAACAATATTTATCAAAATAACAACAACTGTAACAAGCACGGCACTCTACGAAATGTATTTTTTTAAACAGGATTTAAAACCCAACACAATTAAGAGAAAAAAAAACATATATAGTTATTATAATCAGTATCATCCTTAATAATGATTCGTCTCACACGCAGTATCATAATCATCAATATCTTCATTTTTATCAATCGCCTAACATGCAAGACAATGCCAATGCAATCCATACCTTGGCACTGTGCACAGGAGCAGAGGCTCTGTTAAGCACGAACTCATGCTGTACATTATTCACCCGGGCATTATGCACATGATCAAAACTGATACTAAGCAGATACTATGCTAAGCAGATACTATGCTAAGCAGATACTATGCTAAGCAGATGATATGCTAAGCAGATACTATGCAAAGCACATCCTATAGCAATCACGCATTCCATCCTTCCTCACCTGGTCATTATGCACAGGATCAGAGCCGTTGCTCAGCAGGTATTCATACACCTCCCCGCCGTCCTTAGCCACGGCCGCGTAGTAGAGGGGCGTGCGACCCTGGTTATCTTGGCCGAACATCGTGCCCTGGTTCTTCTGGACGATAAACTCGACTACTTCTTTGTGGCCCAGAGCGGATGCCTAGAAGAGTGGGAGAGAAAGTCGGTATATTTAGATACACGGCGATGGATTGTTAGATATGGAAAGATAGATAGAGAGAGGGGGAGGGAGAGGGAGGGAGAGAGGGAGAGAGGGAGGGAGAGAGGGAGGGAGGGAGGGAGGGAGGGAGGGAGGGAGGGAGGGAGGAGAGAGGAGAGAGAGAGAGAGAGAGAGAGAGAGAGAGAGAGAGAGAGAGAGAGAGAGAGAGAGAGAGAGAGAGAGAGAGAGAGAGAGAAAGAGAGAGAGATAGAGAGAAAGAGAGAGAGAAAGAGAGAGAGAAAAAAAGATAGATAGATAGAAAGAGAGAGAGAGAGAGAAAGACATAGATAGATAGAAAGACAGAAAGAGAAAGACATACATAGATAGATAGGTAGTAAGACAAATTAATAGATTGTATAGAAAGATAGATAAACAGGTAGTTCGATAAACAGATGGACTGGATAGAAAGATAGGTAGGTAGGTAAGTAGATAGATAGATAGATAGACAAATACCTTATGCAGTGGGTTGAGTCCATTGTGGTCCTTCGCAGTGAGGATGTCTGGAGGGTCGGATTTAGCCTCTAGAGTGTCAAGGTCGGCGTTAATGGCAGCGTTGTGAATCTCTTTGATCTTCGTCTGGAATAAGGTGTTGTGATTGCTATCATTTTTGTTATTTGTTGTTGTTCTTGTTGGTGTTAGTGTCACTTTTCCTGGTATTATCGTTGTTGTTGTTATTATTATCGTTACTGTTATCTTCATTGTTATCATTATCGTAATTATCATTATGGTCATTTTCATTGTTATCATTATCATCATCATCAATATAAGTATCATTTTAATTCAATTAAATATTATCATCCTTATTAGTATTATTATCATCATTTGTTCATTTCTCTCTCTCTCTCCCTCTCTCTCTCTCTCTCTCTCTCTCTCTCTCTCTCATTCTATCCATCTATCCCACCTCTGTCTTCACTCAGCACTTCCCCCTCTACCACACATAGCCATCCCTACATACGCCCCCATCCCCACAAACGAGGACCCTACACCCCCCACATGGCCAGCCCTACATACCACCCCATCCCCACAAACGAGCACCCTACACCCCCCACATGGCCAGCCCTACATACCACCCCATCCCCCACAAACGAGCACCCTACACACCCCACATAGCCAGCCCTACATACCACCCCATCCCCCACAAACGAGCACTATACACACCCCACATAGCCAGCCCTACATACCACCCCATCCCCACAAACGAGCACCCTACACACCCCACATAGCCAGCCCTACATACCACCCCATCCCCCACAAACGAGGACCCTACAACCCCCATAGCCAGCCCTATACGCCCCATCCCCACAAACGAGCACCCTACACACCCCACATAGCCATCCCTACATACGCCCCCATCCCCACAAACGAGCACCCTACACACCCCACACCAGCCAGCCCTACATATCTCTCTCTCTCTCTCTCTCTCTCTCTCTCTCTCTCTCTCTCTCTCTCTCTCTCTCTCTCTCTCTCTCTCTCTCTCTCTCTCTCTCTCTCTCATTCCAACCATCTATCCCACCTTCGTCTTCACTCAGCACTTCCCCCTCTACCACACATAGCCATCCCTACATACGCCCCCATCCCCACAAACGAGCACCCTACACACCCCACATAGCCAGCCCTACATACCACCCCATCCCCACAAACGAGCACCCTACACCCCCCACATAGCCAGCCCTACATACCACCCCATCCCCCACAAACGAGCACCCTACACCCCCCACCCCCCACATAGCCAAGACAACATACCGAACCCCATCCCCACAAACGAGCACCCTACACCCTACACACCCCACATAGCCAAGACAACATACCACCCCATCCCCACAAACGAGGACCCTACACCCCCCACATAGCCAAGACAACATACCGAACCCCATCAACCCACCATCATCCGAGGCACGAGGTTGAGGAACTGCCTGACTTTGGCGTGGTTGCTGGTCTCCTTCAGGAGTCTGTCGCCCTGGCCCTCCCACACGATCTTCTCCAGCTTCGGCAGGTCTTGGTCGTGGATCCAGATGCGGATGTTGGCACCGGTAATGTTCATCATTCCTGGGGGATTGGGGGGGGGGGGGGGAGAGGGGGGGGGGTGATTATGGATTCGTTGATATGTATGAACTGGTTAATTCGTGTTGATTCGTTAACTCGTGTTAATTTGTTAATATGTGTGAACGCGTTGATTCGGATTAGTCCGTTGGTTCGTATCATCTCGTTAACACGTATGAACTCGTTGACTCGTATTAAATCATGAACATTGTTAACGTGATAACTTGTAGGAACGTGTTAACACATAAGAACTCGTTAACACGCATTAATTCGTTAACACGCATCAACTCGTTAACACACCTTAATTAACTCATTCACAAGTGTAACAAAAGGTTAAAAAAAAAAAAAAAAAAAAAACTCACAAAACACAACCAGACGACCAGCCAGACCAAGCCTCTTACCATCTCTCTTCGGCGGCGTCCTGCTCTTGCTGCCCGGCGAATTCCTCTTGGGGGGTGTGCGCCTCTTGCCCTTCGACCCCCCGCTGCCCTTCTTCGTGGTGAGGCGGTTGATGGCACTGATGGCGGACGGGTTGGACATGTAGTCTGCCGCGGTCCTGCCCTTGTTGTCTTCCACCTGGGGGGGGGAGGGGAGGGAGAGCGGTGGGTGGGGTAGGGAGAGGGGTGGGAGATGGTGGTAGAGGGGGTGGGGTTGGATAGGGGAGGGAGAGGGGGTCGGATGAAGGGAAGGGATGGGAGAGGGGTGGGAGAGGTTGGA
>BOPN01001330.1:117292-119792 GCA_017312705.2 Penaeus japonicus
ACCATTATCATCATTATTATTGCAATTAATAGTAATTGTAGTAGTTGTTGTTGTAGTATGATGATGATTATCATCGTTCTTATAATTATTGATGTTATGATTGTCGTTATCATTATCATTATCGTTACTATCATTATCACTATTAGTAGTATCATAAGTACTATTATTACTTAAAGAGACATGAAACTTACGTTGATTTTTGTTTTTCTCTAATTTATCACTATTTCTTGTTTCTGAATTTTTTTTTTTTTTTTTATTCTTTTTTTTTTTTTTTTTTTTTTTTTTTTTTTTTTTTTTTTTTTTTTTTTTTTTTTTTTTTTTTTTTTTTTTTTTACTCGAACGTATGGTGATTTTTTTTTCATTTTATTTCGTTTTCATTTTCATTCTCATTCCGTTTGCATTTTATCCTTATTTTCATTAAATTTCCACTCCCATTTTTATGTTGTTGTTTTTTTCATTTCATGTTTATTCTCATTTCATATTCATTTAATCGTCATCTTATTTTCCTTTCATTCTCAATTCACTTTCATTTCACTTTCATTTCACTTGCGTTTCACTTTCATTTCATTCTCACTCTATTCTCATATTCACGTTCATTTTTATCCCTTCATTTTCACTTCCCTTCCCATTATCTTCCTTATTCTCACTTTCTCTTCATTTTCAATTCATTTTCATCATCTTCCCTTTTCACTCTCATTCCATTTAAATAAATAACAAATCACTAATGCATTTTTTCAGACTTTTCAAAATCATCTATTCCTTTTTTGATGTTGCAATAAAAATTTTACGAGTGCAATTGAGGCGAAATAAAGAGGCATATCCAAACGAAATAATCCTATTAAAAGACCGATTGATAAGACACACCAAGGCAATTGTTGCAAAATGCATGATTAGGATTATCGTTGGGAATCACGTTTGTTGAATATAATAGTGTTTTAGCCATTATGATAGTGATGATGGTGGTGATGATGAGGGTGATAGTGATGATAGTTTTGATAATGATAGTGTAATAATCATAATGATAATTAGGATAATCATGACGCTGCTAGTATTGATAATAATGATAATAACAATAATGTTGACATCGATAATAATAACAATACTGAAGATAATAATATCCATAATGATAATAATGACAATGACGATTATAGTAGTAATAATAATGACGATTATGATAACAATAATGATACTAATAATCATCACAATAATAATAGTAATGATAATAATGATAATAATGTCAATAATAATAATAATAACAAACACATCAACAACATAAAGTAGATTTTAAAATGTAGCCGCAAAGTACACTCCCTCCCCCTACCCCCTCCCCCTCCCCCTCCCTCTCCCTTTTTCATTCATCGTTCTTGGCGAAAATCCATTGAACGCCGTGAACAAAGCTTGAACAATGACCTTCCATCCTCCCAAAGACCGGAAGTGTAGCAGGTCATGTCGGCTTCGTGACCTAGCCTCGAACTGGGTCACCTGTACTGGGTGTTCATAGGTGTCAGGTACTCTGGGTTATTGCTTGTTCGTCTCCTATAGCCTTTGAGATTAGTAATTATTTGTATTGATATCATTACTATCATTATCATTAATATCATTATTATTATCATTATTATTGGTATCATCATCAATACTATTATTATCAAGAATATCATTATTACTATCATTATTACTGTTGTTATTATAATTATTATCATGAATATCATTACCATTATCTTTAGTAGTATCATCATAACTATCATCATCATTATCATTACCATTACTATAATGACTCTTATAAGTGCAGTTGTTATTATCAGTATGATTGATATGGCCATCATCATCTATCCTTATCATTCTATTCCTATTCTTATCATCATTATAATCAGTATCATTACCATTGATATCACTATGATTATAATCGTTATCATGATCACAGTTTCTTCCTTATTACCACTTGTATTATAAAAGGCATACATAGCATTAGTATCATGAAATCTCAAAATTCTCTCAGTACATATAACACAATAACAAGACGCGCGGTCATCCAGTATAAATAATCATCTATATGCACATCCCTGTACCCTAATATCACACCTGTTAACCAGATGCATCGGCCTCTTTCCCACGGGGGGTGGGGGGTGGGGGGGCGGTGTGAATCACGTGCTTCATCAATCATTAAAACCAGAGAGAGGGATCATTAATTTTAGACACGAGAACCTGTCAGCCATGTTTGTTTACGCGGTTGCCATGGCGACCAACACACTCAAGCCCATGACGATTTTCTCTTCTCAATTTCAGATAAAGGAATTGTTCTCGTTTTCTATTATTCTGGAAGGTTTTAAGGGGTAACTATGAGAAAGAGGGCAATAAAGTCTGTAAGGGGGAATGGGAAAGCGACAGGAAAGGGGAGGTTAGTAAGAGAGGGAGGGAGTTTAATTGTTCTTACATTATCAGTATCAGCAAAGTTATTGTAAATGTTATTATCCTTTTTATTGTCATTATTGTTATCATCCTT
>BOPN01001330.1:127292-132292 GCA_017312705.2 Penaeus japonicus
CATTATCATCATCATTATTATTATTACCCCCATCAATGATAATAACGATAAAGTTGACTCTGATAATGACGATGATTATGATAATAAAGACGATGATTATAATAATAAAGACGATAATTATGATGATAATAACAATAAAGACGATAATTATGATGATAATAATAATAAAGACGATAATTATGATGATAATAATAATAAAGACGATAATTATGATGATGATAATAATAAAGACGATAATTATGATGATAATAATAATAAAGACGATAATTATGATGATAATAACAATAAAGACGATAATTATGATGATAAAAATAATAAAGACGATAATTATGATGATGATGATAATAAAGACGATAATCATGATGATAATAATGATGGGAAGAATATTAACAATGATAATAAAATCACATCATTTGCCTATGATTTACATATGAAAATGTTCTCCTATAATACACGTTTCTACAATATCTAATCTATATATCTCATCTCCACCCATGATGTAGTCTCATATCCTCATATCACATCAAACCATGTGTGGATATACCATTCTCTCTCTCCCTCTCTCTCTCCTTTTCTCTCTCTATCTCTCTCTCTCTCCTTTTCTCTATCTCTCTCTCTCACTCTCTCTTTCTCTATCTCTCTCTCTTTCTCTCTCTCTCTCTCTCTCTCTCTCTCTCTCTCTCTCTCTCTCTCTCTCTCTCTCTCTCTCTCTCTCTCTCTCTCTCTCTCTCTCTCTCTCTCTCTCTCTCTCTCTCTCTCTCTCTCTCTCTCTCTCTCTCTCTCTCTCTCTCTCTCTCTCTCTCTCTCTCTCTCTCTCTCTTTCTCTCTCTCTCTCTCTCTCTCTCTCTCTCTCTCTCTCTCTCTCTCTCTCTCTCTCTCTCTCTCTCTCTCTCTCTATGTATATATATATATATATATATGTATATTATGTACATTTGCTGTCGCGATATTCCATGGTGTTCATACGCAGGCACTAACTAAGGCACAGAAAAATGATTAAGTGGCAACATGTGACACTATATGAGCATTACATTGAGCATCCCGGTGATTATAAAGGAATGTGTGAGTGTATTTGCGTCTAAACATAGAAGTAACATATTGAGTGTAAATCATTTTAATATTCTTTATGATCTGCCCATCTACCATTGTTCACCCCATGTTCACAGGCATGTGTAATTCTGGTAATCCGTGTCTGCAATTTTAACATCTTTTAGAAACATATGCTGAAAACATTTGATATATAAAAGTGTGTGTATCGTCCATTGCATAAACTGTATATAACACACAAGTAATTACACTATTTACTCTGTATGTACGCAAAAATGAAATGTCAACTGTACGAGTATTATATATATATATATGAGCTTTGAAAAAGGTCATTTTATCTCGTATTATCAAGAATTCAAGAACTTGATAAAGTACAATAATGCGGCAATCAGAGAATAATGGAATAATCCATTACGATTAATGGATTTTCCCGATTATCAGTATGCTTATATGATTGCTAAGATCTCACACCTTTTCAAACTTGCTATATATATCACTTCATATATAACCTTATCATCCAATAGCACACAAGACCAACATTATCCCTCGTCGTTAACATATATTAGTCTTTTCCTCTTATCCATAATATGAACTTCTTCGGTTCATTCTTATTCCAGTTCTGAATCTATCGGGAACTTATTGCTATACACATCATTCTGAATACGTTCCAATTCAGAAGGCGAAATGTCCAAGCTGAAGAAACTCAAGTTGGCGCCCGAATAGATGCTTTCGATGGGCGTCTCTGGAATACGTCTGAGGCCCTCGAGAGCTTGTCTGTGGCTTAGTGTAAGACTCTGTTGATCGAAGGTATCGTCTGCTTCGTCTTCAGGTGTTTCGCGCGTGTCCTTTCGCCCGTCTTGGTCTTCGTCAGGAGGGGTGCCCTCTGCGTCTTGCTTCGTATTTGACGCTTGGTCTTCCTGGTGACTCGTTGGGTCAGATGTTTCGGCTTGAGACGGGGATGGTGTGTCTCGCGAGGTCATCGAGGGTTGGGATTCTTTTATACTCTCGTTCTCTAAGTTATTCTGGGGTTCTTTTCCCTCGAGATGCGATGGGGATTCTAAACCGCTGGAAGATGGGATTTCAATGTCGGGCTTTGGGGTTTCATCTTTTCCCTCTTCTTTATTGATCTCATCTGCTTCCTCGTTTTCTCCTGTGCGAAATATGTCGACACCACCAGGCCTTTCACTAACCCCTTCCACACCATCATTCTCTTCAATATTTCCTTTTGCACCATCACTATCTTCAGCAATTCCATCAACACCATCATTCCCTTCAGGAACTCCTTCTACGCCATCATTCTCTTCGACGTCTTCTTCGATTCTTTCCTTACTTTCCGTGATACCTGTTGCGTCTGCATCATTATCTTCTGCAGAAGCTGTATTGTTTCTCTCATCTCCTTCACCTGTCCCTGTTGTAACTGCACCGTCTCCATCATCATTTGCAACTTCTGAAGTGCGTGACTCCTCTGCATCTTCTAATGAAGTTACGAAGTTATTTGTATCATCTCGAGAATTATTCTCATTGACATTGTGAGTTTCAAAAGCCCTTGGAGTGTTGGTGCTGGAAGGTACTTGTTCCTCCCAGGTTTCTGGAAGTGGATCTCGGCCATTTCCAAGAGAAAGAGAGTCACTCGGTTTTCCTATGTTTTGTATATTGCTTTGGGTGTTATCACTGTCTTCTGGCTTATCGTCACTCTCATTATTTTCCTCCTCCAGGAAAGCCCGGTCGTCATCTCTCGCAACCAACGAATCCTCATTCTGATCTAAAGGTTCTTCTTCTGTTTCTTCTTCTTTATCATTATCATTTTCTCGCCATCGAGTATCGCCAGTTTTGTCACTATTTTCCGCACTTTGCTCTGCCTTTGTTTTCTTGTGAATGGAGGGTAATTTCGGGAATCTGCTCAGTGACGCTGAAAGCGAGTCCCCCTCTCGAGATATGGCTGAGGTAATAATGCGTGATGATGTGGTTAGAGGTCTTTGTAGCTCATGAGACTTCACCCTCCTTTTGTCATACTTGTTCATTTTTGCAATATTGTTTGCTGCATCGATAATGAGCGTGTTAACTGCACTCTTGACCCCGCGTTCGACACTCGAATCTGCGTTGGGAGTCGCACGAGAACGATTTTCAGAACCTCTGAAAGTCGCATCTTTCACTTCGAAGTCGTTCATTTTCAGATCACCCTCGAGGGGAACTTCCTGAGTCGAACTCGCTTCTTCAGGGACTGCTTCCAGTTGCTTGGTGCTCTCCTCGCCGCCAAAATTCTTCTGCAAATGCGTCACTGCTTCTTCGGCCATGGATTCGTCCCACTCCCCTCCCTTGGAACTCATAAAGCTGACGACTTGCTTCAGCACCTCCTCTACGATCATCAGTGCGTTGAAAAGGATGTTGTGTTCAACGGTCCACGCGTTGACTTTGGTCTCGTGGGATTTCTCCTCGTTGATTTCCTGCGTGTTCGTATATCCTTCGTTGATGATACGCGTCGTAAGAGAGCGAATGTACTTCTGGACGGCCGGAGAACTTCTCACCTCCGTCTCAAGTTGAGTTTCTGTTGGAGTTTTTCTTTCGTCAAGAATGGCGTTTTCTTCTCCGTTATTGAGATCGCGATTCCGTGAGGGCGAAGGAGGCGGCGACTTCTCGACGCGTGTGCCTTCGTCGTCGTTATTCGGGTTTTCGAACCAGACACCTCGACGCTTGCCGGCTGGGTTCTTTTCGAACTCGGCCGACTTCTCTTTCACCTCAGCAGCCGATGTCGAAAGTGGGTCAAAAGGACTACCAACCCCTGAGTCTTCACTGAAGCTAATGGAGCCTGGTATTAGGAAGGGTATGGGCGTTCCTGTGCGCTCATCGCTGCCCTCCGCGACGTCTGCGTTGGATCCGAAGGAGGCGCCGTAGCTGTCGTCATTGGTATCGGAGTCGGTATCGCTGTCGTGGACGTTGCTGAGAGCTGAGTGTAGACGATCTGTCAGTTCTTGGTCGAAGGACACGGCGGAGAAGCGCCGTGCCTGCCGCCTCCATCCTCTGTTGGATCTGGAGGACGAGGCCGAGGGCGTGGGAGTGGACGGCCTCTCGGAAGACCCCTTGACCTTCTTCTTGAGGCCAGGTCGTCGGGCGATGTCGGGCAGCCTCACGTGTCGGGAGAATAGGTTCGAGGAGGGACGCGCATTCTTGGCCATCCTACTGAGATGCTTCTGGTACGCCTCCGTCTTCCGGCAGCGGCCCGGAGGCTCCTCCGCGTCGCGACCCACGCACTCGCGGTGATCCGTCAGCCGCACCGATCCCGATGAGTGCATGAGATCCCGGGAATCCTCGACGGGTGAGTGTAGGCGCGGCAGACGTCCGCTGCGCCCCCGCGAGAGCCGCTCCGTCGAGAGGACGCCGTCGAGTCGGTCGCCGACGCCTTCCGGGCCGTAGCAGTTGGCGGCGTCGGAGGTGGCCCAGGCGGCCAACTCCAGCTCGAAGCCCTCCTTGTCGCTGAGCCGGGCCACCTCCCGCTGGGATCCCGCCTCCGTCCCCCCCGCCCCGATGAGCTCTCGCGCGCGCGCGGCCGCTCCGTCCCCTCCATTGCTTTCTATATCTTCCGCCCACGATTCCAAGCGGGTGCGCGAGGGCGTAAGGACAGAGGAGGAGGGCGCGTGGGCGGGGGCGTGGCGAGGTGAGCGGGACAGGGGCGTCGCCTCCTCCGGAACCTCCAGCACCGTGTCCAGGCTCAAGCCCTCCTTGTCCATCCCCGCGCCCGTGCCCGCTGTCAACGCGGCCTGCAGGAGACAGAGCGTCAGACTGCCGCCCGCGACGCCGCCCGCAGTCACACTCGAACGGACCCACGCACACAGACAGACGACGGCGAACTTTTAGCCAGGCACTGCATATTTCATGAGAGCTGAACGAGTCATGCAGAAAATCAATCAGACAGCCAAGTAACCACACTATTGACAAACCCCATGATCACTCCAGTC
>BOPN01001330.1:167292-172292 GCA_017312705.2 Penaeus japonicus
TTTGATTTAAGGTTTTCTTCACGCGTTATTTTCGTGGCATTGTTGTTATTGTTGAAGTTGTTACTCTTATTGTTGCGTTTATCATTACGGTTATTGATTGCTAATATGATTTTGCCCATTGTTCGTGGTTCCAATTATTACCCTTTTTAGCACTGTCATTGTTATTGCTATCATCTTTATTGACATTGCATTTATTGCTCTTACTGACATCAACAGTAATATCAGTGTCAGTATAATCATTATTGCAAACATACTGTGATCATTATTATCATTATCCTTATCATATCATCATAATAATTCTACTCATTAGAATAATGAAATTCTATCTTAATATTATGATCATTATCCTTCTTCTTTTGATTTTGATAATAAATGTCATTAATAACTATCTGAAGAAAAAAAAATCCAGCAACTAAAGTGATTCATAATGCATGCATCCATCGAGCACTTGCATGTTCTCTGAAGCTTCAACATGCACATTTATCAACTCCATCTAAAATTATAATGATAGATAGAGACGACAATATATCAAAGAACGGGAGAAAAAAATATGTATAATAAACACCCTTATGTATTGCATTATCCAAGTTGAATCTAGTCGTGACTTTGGAATTGACTGTGTTGGTACGAGTTATAATTCTGATATACAATTACTGAAGTCAATTACAATAATGATGTGGTTTATGATCGCGATATACAACAGGCTATCAAATCTAATCGTCACATTAAACAATTACTTCCATAGGTCAATTGATAATAGTTTAATCGAGAGATTTAACTTTATACATTATCATATAAAAATAATAGATATTTAGCATCACCTCCAACAGCTACGTGTTCAGTACAGCTGTTGTCTGTGTATCGACAATGTACATAAGAGACAAGGTATTGAACACAGAAAGTGTGACAGGGTGGAGACATACGCATGTGAGAGAGGAGGGGAGGGAGGGGGGTTAAGACATGTGGAGGGGAGGGAAGGGGGGTAAGACGAGTGGAGGGGAGGGAAGGGGGGTAAGACGAGTGGAGGGGAGGGAAGGGGGGTAAGACGAGTGGAGGGGAGGGAAGGGGGGTAAGACGAGTGGAGGGGAGGGAAGGGGGGTAAGACGAGTGGAGGGGAGGGAAGGGGAGATGTAAGACGAGTGGAGGGGGAGGGGGAAGGGGGTAAGACATGTGGAGGGGAGGGAAGGGGTAAGACGAGAGTGGAGGGGGAGGGAAGGGGGGTAAGACGAGTGGAGGGGAGGGAAGGGGGGTAAGACGAGTGGAGGGGAGGGAAGGGGGGTAAGACGAGTGGAGGGAGGAAGGGGGGTAAGACGAGTGGAGGAGGGAAGGGGGTAAGACGAGTGGAGGGGAGGGAGGGGTAAGACAGGTGGAAGGGGGAGGGAAGGGGGTAAGACGAGTGGAGGGGGAGGGAAGGGGGTAAAAGACGAGTGGAGGGGGGAGGGGAAGGGGGGTAAGACGAGTGGAGGGAGGAAGGGGTAAGACGAGTGGAGGGGGAGGAAGGGGGGTAAGACGAGTGGAGGGGAGGGAAGGGGGGTAAGACGAGTGGAGGGGAGGAAGGGGGGGGGGGTACAAAACGAGTGGAGGGAGGGAAGGGGGGTAAGACGAGTGGAGGGGAGGGAAGGGGGGTAAGACGAGTGGAGGGGAGGGAAGGGGGGTAAGACGAGTGGAGGAGGGAAGAGGGGGGTAAGACGAGTGGAGGGGAGGGAAGGGGGGTAAGACGAGTGGAGGGGAGGGAAGGGGGGTAAGACGAGTGGAGGGGGGAAGGAAATTAAGACGAGTGGAGGAGGGAAGGGGTAAGACGAGTGGAGGGGAGGGAAGGGGGGTAAGACGAGTGGAGGGGAGGGAAGGGGGGTAAGACGAGTGGAGGGGAGGGAAGGGGGGTAAGACGAGTGGAGGGGAGGGAAGGGGGGTAAGACGAGTGGAGGGGAGGGGAAGGGGTAAGACGAGTGGAGGGGGGGAGGGGAGGGGGGTAAGACGAGTGGAGGGGGAGGGAAGGGGAGTAAGACGAGTGGAGGAGGAAGGGGGGTAAGGCGAGTGGAGGGGAGGGAAGGGGGGTAGGTGGAGGGGGAGGGAAGGGGGGGTAAGACGAGTGGAGGGGGAGGGGAAGGGGGGTAAGACGAGTGGAGGGGAGGGAAAGGGGTAAGGCGAGTGGAGGGGAGGGAAGGGGGGTAAGACGAGTGGAGGGGAGGGAAGGGGGGTAAGACGAGTGGAGGGGAGGGAAGGGGTAAGACAGGCGAGTGGAGGAGGAAGGGGGGTAAGACGAGTGGAGGAGGGGAAGGGGGGTAAGACGAGTGGAGGGGGAGGGAAGGGGGTAGACATGTGGAGGGAGGGAAGGGGTAAGACGAGTGGAAGGGAGGGAAAGGGGGGTAAGACGAGTGGAGGGGGAGGGGAAGGGGGTAAGACGAGTGGAGGGAGGGGAGAGGGTAAGACGAGTGGAGGGGAGGGAAGGGGGGTAAGACGAGTGGAGGGGAGGGAAGGGGGGTAAGACGAGTGGAGGGGAGGGAAGGGGGGTAAGACGAGTGGAGGGGAGGGAAGGGGGGTAAGACGAGTGGAGGGGGAGGGGAGGGGGTAAGACGAGTGGAGGGGAGGGGAGGGGGGTAAGACGAGTGGAGGGGAGGGAAGGGGGGTAAGACGAGTGGAGGGGAGGAAGGGGTAAGACGAGTGGAGGGGGAGGGGGAGGGTAAGACGAGTGGAGGGGGAGGGAAGGGGAGTAAGACAGGTGGAGGGGGAGGGAAGGGGGGTAAGGCGAGTGGAGGGGAGGGAAGGGGGGTAAGACGAGTGGAGGGGAGGGAAGGGGGGTAAGACGAGTGGAGGGGAGGGAAGGGGGGTAAGACGAGTGGAGGGGAGGGGAAGGGGGAGTAAGGCGAGTGGAGGGGAGGGGAAGGGGGGTAAGACGAGTGGAGGAGGAAGGGGGTAAGGCGAGTGGAGGGGAGGGGAAGGGGGAGTAAGACAGTGGAGGGGAGGGAAGGGGGTAAGACGAGGTGGAGGGAGGGGAAGGGGGGTAAGACAGTGGAGGAGGGGAGGGGAAGAGGGGTAAGACATGTGGAGGGGAGGGAAGGGGGGTAAGACGAGTGGAGGGGAGGGAAGGGGGGTAAGACGAGTGGAGGGGAGGGAAGGGGGGTAAGACGAGTGGAGGGGAGGGAAGGGGGGTAAGACGAGTGGAGGGGAGGGAAGGGGGGTAAGACGAGTGGAGGGGGGAGGAAGGGGGGGTAAGGCGAGTGGAGGGGAGGGAAGGGGGGTAAGACGAGTGGAGGGGAGGAAGGGGGGGGGTAAGACGAGTGGAGGGGAGGGAAGGGGGGTAAGACGAGTGGAGGGGAGGGAAGGGGGGTAAGACGAGTGGAGGGGAGGGAAGGGGGGTAAGACGAGTGGAGGGGAGGGAAGGGGGGTAAGACGAGTGGAGGGAGGGGGAAGGGGGGTAAGACGAGTGGAGGGGAGGGAAGGGGGGTAAGACGAGTGGAGGGGAGGGAAGGGGGGTAAGACGAGTGGAGGGGAGGGAAGGGGGGTAAGACGAGTGGAGGGGAGGGAAGGGGGGTAAGACGAGTGGAGGGGAGGGGAGGGGGGTAAGACGAGTGGAGGGGAGGGAAGGGGGGTAAGGCGAGTGGAGGGGAGGGAAGGGGGGTAAGACGAGTGGAGGGGAGGGAAGGGGGGTAAGGCGAGTGGAGGGGAGGAGGGAAGGGGTAAGACGAGTGGAGGGGGAGGGGGAAGGGGTAAGACGAGTGGAGGGGGGGGGAGGGGGTAAGACGAGTTGAGGGGAGGGAAGGGGGGGGTAAGGCGAGTGGAGGGGAGGAAGGGGGGTAAGACGAGTGGAGGAGGAAGGGGTAAGGCGAGTGGAGGAGGGAATGGGGGTAAGGCGAGTGGAGGGGAGGGGAAGGGGGGTAGACGAGTGGAGGGGAGGAGGAGGACGAGGGGAAGGGGAAGCAGGAGGGAAGAGAAGGGAACAGGAGAGGAGGAGCGGGAGGGAACGGAAGAGATAGACGAGTGGAGGGGAGGGGAAGGGGGGTAAGACGAGTGGAGGGGAGGAGGGGGTAAGACGAGTGGAGGGGAGGGAAGGGGGGTAAGGCGAGTGGAGGGGGGAGGAAGGGGGGTAAGACGAGTGGAGGGGGAGGGGAAGGGGGTAAAGGCGAGGTGGAGGGGAGGGAAGGGAGTAAGACGAGTGGAGGGGGAGGGAAGGGGGTAAGGCGAGTGGAGGAGGGAAGGGGGGTAAGACGAGTGGAGGGGGAGGGAAAGGGGGTAAGACGAGTGGAGGGGAGGAAGGGTAAGACGAGTGGAGGGGGAGGAAGAGTGGGAACGAGTAGGGGAGGGGGAGAGGGGGGTAAGACGAGTGGAGGGGGGAGGAAGGGGGTAAGACGAGTGGAGGGGGGGAGGGGAGGGGGTAAGACGAGTGGAGGGGGAGGAAGGGGGGTAAGGCGAGTGGAGGGGAGGGAAGGGGGGTAAGACGAGTGGAGGGGAGGGGAAGGGGTAAGACGAGTGGAGGGGAGGGAAGGGGGGTAAGACGAGTGGAGGGGAGGGAAGGGGGGTAAGGCGAGTGGAGGGGAGGGGGAAGGGGGTGGACGAGTGGAAGGAGAGGAAGGGGGTAAGACGAGTGGAGGGGAGGGGGAGGGGGTAAGACGAGTGGAGGGGAGGGAAGGGGGGTAAGACGAGTGGAGGGGAGGGAAGGGGGGTAAGACGAGTGGAGGGGAGGGAAGGGGGGTAAGACGAGTGGAGGGGAGGGAAGGGGGGTAAGGCGAGTGGAGGGGAGGGAAGGGGGGTAAGACGAGTGGAGGGGAGGGAGGACGAGGGAAGGGGAAGCAGGAGGGAAGAGAAGGGAACAGGAGAGGAGGAGCGGGAGGGAACGGAAGAGATAGAGGGTGAGGGAAGGGAAGGGAAGGAGGGTGAGGGAAGGGAAGGGAAGGAGGGAAGTGGAGGGGAGGGGGAAGGAAGGGAAAGGAGGGAGGACGAGGGAAGGGGAAGCAGGAGGGAAGAGAAGGGAACAGGGGAGGAGGAGCAGGAGGGAACGGAAG
>BOPN01001330.1:184792-187292 GCA_017312705.2 Penaeus japonicus
GTGTGGGTGTGCGTATGTGTGTGTTTAAGGGTGTGTTTGTGGATGTGTGTGTGTGTGCGTGTGTGTGTTTGTGTGTGTGTGTGTGTGTGTGAGTGTGTGTGTGTGTGTGTGTGTGTGTGTGTGTGTGTGTGTGTGTGTGTGTTTGTGTGTGTGTGCGTGTGTGTGTGTGTGCGTATGTGTGTGTTTAAGGGTGTGTTTGTGGATGTGGGTGTGGGTCTGTTTGTGTCCGTCTGTTTGTGCGTGTATGTGTGTGTGTGATTATTATATATATAGACATACATACATACACACATATAAAACAAAGACATCCAAACGTGATCAGTTTACAGCGGCCGTTGCCCTGACAACGGTACCCTGATCAGCCTCAACAGGTCAGAGCGGAAAAGCAATTCCAGAATAAACAGACTTTGTTATTAGCTTTTGATGCCGACAGTATAGGTTCTATTATGAGGAAGAGAATCTGACTAAAATGTTCCTAAAAGAACACAATGTTCTTCTTTTGATCTTTATGTGCGCTACTTGTTCTAGTACTTTCGTTTATTTTCCTTTTTTAATTTTATTATTGGCATCACTTTATCATTTGTTATTATCAAATATATTCTTACAAATTTATGATCATTGTTGTGATATCATTGTCATTGTTAATATTGTTATTATTATGATTGTTATCGCTATTTTATCATGATCACCATTGCTGTTCTTTCTATAACTACTATTATCACTATCATCATCATCGTACCTACAATTCCTCCTCCTCCTCCTCCCCTTCTTCTCCATCTTCCTTTTCTTCTCCCTCCCTCTCCCTACCCTCCCCCCACCCTCCCACACCGAACCACCCAGCGTTGCAACAAACCTACGACTTTAGGCAGAGTTGGTCGTGTGGTTGTGAATCAATAGGCACTTTAAATGCAAAGGAAGTGAAGCCAAAGAAAATTCACCTCTATTCAATTCCTCTTTAGGGGCTATTATTGCGCGGAGGAGAGCACTGTGTCAAGGTGTCAAGGTACTGTGTTTTGGGATTAGATGGAGCGGGGGAGGGGGGGGGGCAAAATGACGCGTTATTCTATTGAATGTCATCATTACTATCGCTCGTATTATTGTTGTTCTTATTATTATCATTATTGTCATATATATATATATATATATATATATATATATATATATATATATACACACATAGACACGAGTAAATGCATTGATAAATACAGGCAATAAAACACGCTTGTAATATGATGGGTTTTGACTTACCTGCTATTTCCTTAGTAGACTGAGCCCTTGTAGTTAGCACCTGGGAAAGAAAAAAAAATCATTATTTTGACATATATCTAAACAAAACAAAACAAAAAAAACAATAATTTCATATAAACATACACTACATGAATCCCCCCCCCCCCCGAAAAGAAAAGAAAAAGAAAAAAAATAAATAAACAAGAGACCAGCCTAAGATAAGGATTTCCTCACGAAGATGCAAGTAGTGGAACCGGGAGGCTTATCTCGACCCACTCGGCCAAGGAAGGAGTATTTCCTGACGCTGCACAGCCTTTGTGAGTCCTTGGAATCCTATTTCTGCTTCTTTCATTATCTTCCATGTTGGGGATTTCAGATGCATGTGCAGGGTGAGGTCTTGAGAGATCAGACATATATACATGAACACATTTGCTTATATATATATATATATATATATATACATTCTCTCATAGGCTCACAGTAAAAAGATTGATAGGGTAAAAGATATATATATTGCCTGTCAACCTTCCGAATCACGTTATCTCATCCGATCTCTCGGCGGAAAACTTCGCATTGGTTTGGCCGAGAAATCAGTACAGCAGGTACTGCGTTTTTACAGTATAATCAAAATTGATAATATTAATGATAAAAAAATTATTTTTCATTATGAAATCTTGAATATTAACTTTTTTTTAACAAATATGTATATCTTTATTATTTCAGGCCTTAGCCCAGGCCATCTTCCTTACTCCTCCAGGGCAAAAATACCCACCAGATATTATTAATGCAGTCAATAGAGAGAGAGAGAGAGAGAGAGAGAAAGAGAGAGAGAGAGAGAAAGCGAGCGAGTGAGAGAGAGAGAAAGAGAGAAAGAGAGAGCGAGAGTGACTAAGCGAGAGAGAGAGAGAGAGAGAGAGAGAGAGAGAGAGAGAGAGAGAGAGAGAGAGAGAGAGAGAGAGAGAGAGAGAGAGAGAGAGAGAGAGAGAGAGAGAGAGAGAGAGAGAGAGAGAGAGAGAGAGAGAGAGAGAGAGAGAGAGAGAGAGAGAGAGAGAGAGAGAGAGAGAGAAAGCGAGAGAGAGAGAGAGAGGGAGAAAGAAAGCGAGAGAGAGAAAAATTTTATACTGTGTGTGCATATGTACAAATAGACAGAACTCTCCAGATACGTCCCATTCTATACAATTTATGAAAAAATGAATAAATAAATAAATAAATAAATAAATAAAAATAAAATAAAATAAACTTTATATGCCTGTGTGTTCACTTGTTCCCGTGC
>BOPN01001330.1:194792-202292 GCA_017312705.2 Penaeus japonicus
AAAGGATAGAAATAAAAGGATAAGAAAAAAAATGAAAAGAAAGATACAATTAACACAAAAATAATAACAAGTAACATCCCATCCATTAAGTTCACTTAATTATCCAACTCTTATCATCACTAATTACCTTGGCTTCATTATCATTAATTGGTTTAGTTCTTAATCTTTTGCCTGATCTTTGGTTGTGTGTGTGTGTGTGTGTGTGTGTGTGTGTGTGTGTGTGTGTGTGTGTGTGTGTGTGTGTGTGTGTGTGTGTGTGTGTGTGTGTGTGTGTGTGTGTGCGCGCGTCCTGATCCTTACAATTTGTTTTTAAATATATTTCTATCCCTAAAAATGTATTCATTATATATAATTTCCATATACTTCGATTTGTCTTAAATAAGTATTTATTCCTATCTAGTAGGAAGGAAAATATGAAAAAGAAGAAGAAAAAGAAGAAGGAGGACGAAGAAGGATGATGAAAATGATGAATATGAAGATGAAGGTGAAGAGGAAGATAAAGAAGATGAAGTGATGATGATGAATGATGATGATGATGATGAAGTTGAAGTTGAAGTTGCAGAGGAAGATAAAGAAAAAGGATGATGATGAAAATGATGATGAAGTGATGATGATGAAGATGATGAAGATGAAAATGAAAATTAAGATGTTCATTCTAAATGACGATCACGATGATTGCAGTGATAATGTTGATGACAGATACTGATGATACGGATCAATGATAATAATGATATAGTAATAATAATGACGAGAATAAATAATACCGAAAATAAAATCGTAATAATAATAACATCAGATGAACAAGAGTAGTAACATAGCACACCTGAGGCTCTAGAATTCAAAGGATAAGAGGTTCTCGTCTTCTGCCTGTCAGTCAACTGTTGAGATGTTGAGGTATAGCATTTTCAGTGATTCAAGGTTATTTTCGATGTGTCTGATATAAAAAGATGGCTTTATAATGGAGCTTTAGTGAAAGATCATCTGACTTTAATATCATCAAATAATAATAATTTTCGTTGATGAATAATTTTTCATGGTAAATATTTTTCACTGTGGATCCGAAGAAATGTATTTGAAATGGCTCTTATATAAATAAATGCATTTTTTATAAGGTAATAGAGTATTTCAAACTTTCATTTTCTATACTTACTCAGTATTTAGGAATTACTGAAGTAGTGAAATAACATCCAATAAAATATCTTTCCCTCTAATAAAAACAAAAAACATTCCAAACAAATGATCAAACTCTAACCGACCAAATGAACAATAATTCACAATGAACAGGACATGAACAAAGTAGTGTTCATCGCACCTACTTGAGGCGCACCTGCTTCTTCGGATCTGGAGACTATATTTCCCAGCGCCATAAACAACACACAAGACTTGAGTTGATTTACATTTTTGACTCGAGATTGGGGCTTGCCTTGAATTTCAGTCTCTGCCTCTGCCCTGCCTTACTTAAGCGTTTTTTGGTTGAAATGCAATCTTGATTTTGGTTGATGAGGCATGAGTTGATTTGCAGTTAAGTTGAGAAAGAATCAAATACATTGGAAGGAAGGAAAATGGAGGGAAAGAGTGGAAGAGAGAGAGAGAGAAAGAGAGCGAGAGAGAGAGAGAGAGAAACAGAAAGAGAAAAAGAAAAGGAAGAGAAGAGAAAAAAAAAGACAATAAAGACAAGAGAAAACAAAACAAGAAAACAGAGGAAAAGAGAAGCTATCATAACGCTAAAAAAAACAAGATTGCCTTCTGTAATGTTAATGAAGCTGTTTTCCCGAAAAAAAACTCAAGAACGCGGCCTGTTACTGGGGCAGCCAGAGAGGAGGAAGCTAAAATAGGTATTAAAAGAAAAAGGAAATGTAAAAAAATAAGGAAAATGCCAACGAAATTATAGAAATTTCAATGCATAGTGAAAACTATCAGACGCATTCCAAGCCATCCCATGTAGAGCCAATAAAGCCAAAATGGGGTGGTAATTCCGTAGAGTTCTGACATAACTCGTATATTCATTTTAAGCCAACAATATATTTATATAAATGTACTTATACTAACATGAATACTTGCATCATATATATATATATATATATATATATTCTCACACACACACACACACACACACACACACACACACACACACACACACACACACACACACACACACATCTACATATCTATCTATCTATATCTACATATATATATATACTTATATAATATAATATAATATAATATTTATATAATATAATATAATATAATATTTATAAAATAAAATATAATACAATATTTATATAATATAATATAATATAATATAATATAATATAGATAAATAAATAAATAAATATATGTATATATATGTATATATATATATAGAGAGAGAGAGAGAGAGAGAGAGAGAGAGAGAGAGAGAGAGAGAGAGAGAGAGAGAGAGAAACAAACTGAAAGACAGACTCATAAGCAGACATCCCTCGAGATGGACATCTAACTTACCGACTGCGAGGTTGAGTTGATCATTCTCCTTTTGGACGACCCTTCGACACGACTCGTCTCGTCCAAAGAGAAGCTTCGGAACCTCTCCACGATTGTCCTGGTCGTCTTCTCCGAGGTCTTTGCCGCAAGGTCGTCGTCCTCCTGAGCGCTTCGGCTGCAGCGATTGGCATCTTGGGTCGTGGCGGAGTTATTGTTGTCGCCGCCGCCGCCGTTGTCGTCCTTCTCCCTCGGCAGCGAGAAGGTGGGCTGTCCTCGGAGCACCTTGGCGGGGCTCTCCTTCAGGTCTCGAGTGGCTGCGAAGGCCTTGGCGCCGCTGTCCTTGCCGACGCCCTTGGGTGCGCTCCTCGGGCTCCTCTCCAGCACCTTTTCGCGACGGTTCTCGGGGATGGACACGGAGAAGATGATGCTCCCGTTCTGCGCGCCCGTCGGGGACAGCTGCAGCATCCCTGTGATGGGTTCGGGCGAGGGTGTGCAGGAAGAAGTACTTGTGGTGCCATGGGCGGTCGTGGGCGCTTCCTGGGGTTTGTGGGCGTCTTTCGCTTTGGATTCTGACGGGACCTGGTTGTTGGGCTCACTTCGCGGGGCGCTGAGGATGTTGCTCGGGTCGAAGAAGACATCGGGGGTCAGGTTGTGGGTCACGGGCGAGGACGGCCACGAGTCGCACTCCGAGTGGTCCCGGTGGACGCTCAGGTGCGAGAGGGACGACAGGGACGAGTTGAGGGACCGCGAGGAGGCGCCGCTCAGGGACGAGGGGGAATGCGGCCGCTCGTCCAGAGAACCCGTTATGGGCTTCGTCTCGAGCTCCACCTCCAGCTCGTCCGCCGGAGGGAGCGTCTCCCAGGACGAGGTGGTGAAGGTCGGGGCGGGGGCGGAGAGGAGTGAGAGGCTCCCGTAGAGGCGCGGGGCGGGGAGGGTGTGGCGCCGCCCCCCGTCCGCCACGTCGCTCTGGGGAGACGACGGGCAGAACAAAGAAGGCTCGCTCTTCCGCCCCGAGCCCGCGGCGTCCGCTCGCAGCCCTTTGAACTTGTCGCCGGATCTCTCGTCCATGCTCTCCTCGCCCGTCGCGTCGGCGGGCGTGACGCTCACCGAAACGCCGTCGTTTGAGGCCGCCATTCCATCGCCGCCGCAGCTCTTCTTGGCTTGGCAGTGGGCGCACGTTTCTGAGTCACACGGACGGTCCGTTAGACTGCAGGCGTCCTCCTGGTCCGCCCACGCCCATGACTCACTTACGCCCTCCAGGTCCGCGGGCGTGAACGCGACAGACCCGTTGTTAGCGCAGACAGTCGAGAGCGAACTCTGGGAGACGGTGTGGCTGGAGGCGGTGGCAGAGTCGCTGGCGGACTTGAGGGAGAGTCTGGGCGTCGCGCTGCCGGATTCCGCCCAACCATTGGACAAGGAGCCCCCGTTGGCGTGGTGGGCGGGCGGGAGGGCGACGCGCCACTGCTCGTTGTGCTTCTCCGAATAGCCGGTCCTTCGGATCTTGCCGTAGTGCCCTTCCGGATGCGGCGAGCTTGTGACGCTCTGCGGTCCCGCCTGGCTGCGCCGCCCTTCGGACTGACTAGGTGTGGCGGGCGGTGCGGGGATCGGACTCGCGCCCGTGCACCCTTGGCTCGGCTTCTCGTGGATGTTGTCGATGATGGAGAGGTGGTGCAGCGCCCACGGGCTGAGGCCGCTGCTCTCGTCCAGAGAGTGCGAGCGCGAGAAGCGAGGGTTGACCCGAAGCAGCTCGCAATTGACGTCGGAGTCGTCAGGGTGGGCGGCCGAGGCCCTGTAGGGCGCGGCGCCCGCGCCACTCAAACTGACGCTCCGGTGGCCGCCCGACCGAGGGAGGGTGTATGTCCTGAAGGCTCCGCCCGGACGCTCTCCCGCCCACAGGTCGTTGCGGGAGGAGCTCTGTGTGCCGCCCATGCTGGCGCTGGTGACTCGGGTCTGGCGCCTCAGAGGGGAAAGGGCGGCCCGACCATCACCTTGACTGGGTTTGCCCTCGACTTGGCTGGGGCTGGAAACTCCTGCGACGGCCTCGACTAACCTCGGGACGTTGCCCTCGGGCCTGCCGCCCTCAAACGCTCGAGGCTCTGGCACGCCCTCCGAGGCTGCCCTGGCGGCGCTGCTTCGGAGACCGTTGAGGAACCGGGGCGGCGGGGCTGGGGCGGCGCTGGCGCGTCGCGGAGGCGTGAGGCTGTGGAGGGCACGGATTTCCTCCTCCACCAATGAGTGGAAATCCTTCAGCAGGCCCTTGGACCACTCCTGAAGGTGCGGATCCTGACGAGGCGTCCAGGGAGCGGCGGGAGAGGAGGCGCCATTTTGCGCCTGGGGGAGGGCGGGGGCGGAGACGCGCCTCGGCTTCTTGATGAAGGGGACGCGGCGCCGAGGGTGCGAGGGCGGCGTGGACACCTGGCGGCGCGGCGGCGAAGGCTCAGTCTTCCGCCGGGAGTAGACCTTGCGGATCTTCGAGGGAGACGCCTGACCGTCAAGGAGCGGCGGCCGTGCGGGCGTACGTGGGCGTGAGAGCTCCTCTCTGGCAGGAGGAACCGAAGAGCGGCCGCGACTGTGGCCACTGTCCAAGAACACGGCGCTAATTTCCTCCTGAAACAAACGAGAAAAGAAAGTTAAGACAAGTCATACAAAGGAATCAATAGTCAATTTTGTATCACCCCCATCCCCTTCACACACACATACACATACATAAATACATACACACACACACACACACACACACAAAACAAAAACAAACAAACACCTCATCCAAATCCGCATCCGATAGACCCAAACCGCAACAATGACACACGCGGTCAAGTGAGCGGCGAAATCTTAATTAATTAGGGCTCTGCGCCCCCCCCCCACCCCACCCCACCCCATGGGCATTCCTCTCTCCCGGATGGAGTGAAACGGGAATGAAAGGAGATGAGGAAAATAAGGAAGAGGAATGGAAGATGAGGAAAATGTGAGGAATGAAGAACATGAGGGAGTCGGGGGCAGTGGTGATGAGGAAAATGAAGAGGAATGGAGGACGGTGAGGAAAATGATGGATTGGGAGATGAGGAAAATGAGGGATTGGGGGATGAGGGAGATGAGGAAGGGGAATAAAAGAGGAATTGAACAAAGTGAGGAAAATGAGGGAGTGGGGGGGAGTGATAAGAAAAATTAGGAAGGTGAGAGAAGAGGAAGTTGAAGAAAATGTTGAAGAGGAAAAAAGAGGAATGGAGGAAGGTGATGAAAAGGAAGAAATTAAATAAGCGTGGAGAAAGATTAGGAAAATGAGAAAAGAAACTGAGAGAAATGAAGAAAATTAAGGAAATGGAAAGAGTAAGAGAAACAAAAGGGAACAGAAATAGAAGGAGAAAACAAGATAATTAGAAAAGAGCGTGAGAAGCTGAGAGAGAGAGAGAGAGAGAGAGAGAGAGAGAGAGAGAGAGAGAGAGAAAGAGAGAGAGAGAAACATAAACAGAAAGAGAGACAGAGAAAGAAAGAGAAAGAGAGAAACATAAACAGAAAGAGAGACAGAGAAAGAGGGAGAAAGAAAGAGAAAGAGCGAGAGCGAGCGAGCGAGCGAGCGAGGGCCGTGAAAGGACCCGTTGTTTCCCCACATAAGCCTCGCGTTCAGCCGGCCGGGAGTCTGGGCTGTGTGTGTCGTGCGTGTCTTAGCGCCATCACCCGGAACTGCTCGTTGCTGCTGATGGCGGCGGCGAGTGATGGGGACCGAAATAAAATAGGGGGGAGGGGGAGGGGGGGTTGAGTGGGGGAGGGTGTGGGCATACGAGGAGGTTGGTGGGTTGGAGTGCGTTGGTGGGCAAAGGAAAGGGGTGGAGTGGGGAAAGGAGTGGGTACAGTGGGAGAAGGTGGGGGTAGAGTGGGCACAGGTGGGGGTGGGTTGGGTTAAGGAATGGGTTTGAGGCAAAGGAATGATGATGGGCAAAGAAGGGGATGGGGTGGGCAAAAGAAGGAGCAAACGAGGTAGAAATAGGCAGTGAGGAGGGTTGAGTGGGCATGGGAGTGGGTGAGGTGGGTAATGGGTGGGTCGAGGGCAAAAACTGGGTGTAATGGGCAAAGATGGATTTTGAGGGATAAAGAGAGGGGGCGAGTGGGCAAAAGAGGGGGCTAGGGTAGAAGAGGGGGTGGGGTAAAGGGGGTGGAATGGGTAAGAGAGGGATTAGGAATGTGTATGTATGTGTGTGTGTGTGTGTGTGTGTGTGTGTGTGTGTGTGTGTGTGTGTGTGTGTGTGTGTGTGTGTGTGTGTGTGTGTGTGTGTGTGTGTGTGCGTATGTGCATGCGTGTGTGTCAAAATATCAACTAATTCATACGATTTATATACCATAAATTATCATAATTCGAAATCTAATTCCCAACCTCTGCCGGCTTGAAGCACAACAGAAAATGGGAGTAGACAAAAAGCGCCAGCAAAGCTTCATAGAAAACGGGCAGAGAGAGTGGCGGACTCGGCGCCGAATCCGCATTCCTAAATACTACATAACATATGTGGGTCTTGTGTTTCTCAGTCAGAAAGGTTAAATCTGCAACGAGATACGATACGACACATGACAGAGAGAGAGAGAGAGAGAGAGAGAGAGAGAGAGAGAGAGAGAGAGAGAGAGAGAGAGAGAGAGAGAGAGAGAGAGAGAGAGAGAGAGAGAGAGAGAGAGAGAGAGAGAGAGAGAGAGAGAGAGAGGGAAGGGAAGAGAGGGAGGGAGGGAGGGAGGGAGGGGAGGGAAGGAGAGGCAATGAGTGAGAGAGAGAGAGAGAGAGAGAGAGAGAGAGAGAGAGAGAGAGAGAGAGAGAGAGAGAGAGAGAGAGAGAGAGAGAGAGAGAGAGAAAGACAGATGGAGATAGACATAAAGCGAGACTCTTTTCCTTTTTCCTTTCCCCACTTCCATCCTAACTTCTCTCCCTCCTTATTTTCTCCTCGTTCTGTCTCTCCTTCTCTCTTTTGCTCTTCCATCCCTCATTTCAACTCTTGTCATGACGAAGATCAGTAGCTTTATCTCCCCTCCCTTACCCCTCTCCTACCCCCTACCCACTCT
>BOPN01001330.1:209792-224792 GCA_017312705.2 Penaeus japonicus
TATATAATATAATATAAATATAATATAATATAAATATAATATAATACATATATAATATAATATAAATATAATATAATACATATATAGTATAATATATAATATATATATATGTATATATATAATATATATATTTTTTTTCTTTCTTTCTTTTTTCTTTTCGTTTCTTTCTTTCCTTTTCTTTTTTCTCTCTTTTTTATTATTAATCGCATCATTAACTGCATCACTATTATCATCACCAATGGCATTACTATAAATTGTAACCTCTTTTTTAATCATTTCTTTTAGATGCATTCTTTCCCATTTCCTTTTCCTTACCCTCTCGGCGACCAGATAACTCCCCCCCCGTGTATTATAAGACCAAGTTTATCGGGTGAATATTTCTTATATAAAGACTTCATTTTGTGTCTCTCTCAAAGGATTCTTCATTCTAGCCTCCTCCTCTGCCCCCTTCATCCCCCCCCCCCCCACCCCTCTTCTTCTGCTTCACCCGCGCTGCATTTGTTGTTTGATCTTTACTCTTTCACTCCACTCCTCCCCTCCCCTCCCCTCTTTACCTCTTTACGCCCTCCCCCTCCCCTTTCCCTTTGATCCCTCACCCCCTCCCACCCACCCACCAACCCCCACTTACCCCCCTGTGACCCTTCCCGCCTTACAGTCTCACCACCGCCTGACCGCACACGCAGAACATTGTGCTGTGGATAGAGTATATGCTGTGTTCTATTCTCCCCCCACCCCCCTCTTCTCTACCCCACCAGCCTCCATTCTAACCCACCCACTCCCTCCTCCCCACCTACCCACCCACCCACATACATGAGAGTGGGTAGTGAGTCTGTATACGTGTTTATGTGTTTGTGTTTGTGCGTGTGCGTGTATGTTTGTATATGTATTCTTATGAACGTGTGCATATGTGCAAGGGGGGGGGGGGCGGTGTCCTTTGCAATATATATCAAGAAACCGCTTTATGCAAGGAATGCTGAGACCCGGGGGGACTGTCCATACGAAATCACTCTTTCACCAACCAATCCATAAGGGTGGAAATTACGTGACCTATCGATTTCCTTTGTGTCATCTCGTCAACCGAAATCTGTTCTGGGTCAACCTATGAACACTTGAACTCTCGCTCTCCATCTCTACAAAGGCTACGCTTGTCCGAAAGTGCATTCAACTTTCTCTCTCCACAGAGACAAAAAATCGATGCCGTCATGCTTAAACTTGAATATATATTTATTGCAATCGTTTACTTAAGACTTAAAATCAAAGGGAAGTTTCGAATATTACCATGGTTGTGTCTTAAGTATATTGATTAGTTATATATATATATATATATATATATATAACCAGATATGATATTTACGGAAATCATTAGTAAAATGAAAAAAAAAATATATATATAGAAATCCGTTGTGAAATCGCATAAAGAAAAAAAAAATGCGAATCAACATCTAATATGCTTCCCAAATTCGCTTTCCCAAATACCATTCGTACAAATGCATTCTGAATTCAAATCCACATTCGTATACCCACTCTTGTCTTTTTTGTGACGCGACAGAGAGTGTTTCTCCTATTCTTTCTGTTTACGTTTCTTAATGCTTGTTAGTTTAATGCAAACTAGACTCATGCATATTCCACTGGATCTGCTTATCGTGTGTAATTATTTCTCGAAAACAGAAGATAATCGTTATTTTGATTCATTTTCGAGCAATGAAGGAATAAGGATGAAGGCAATAATGATAATAATGGTGATGATATTAATAAAGATAATTGTGATAATAACAAGAGCAATGATATTGATATTAATATCAATATTGAAATTAATAATGACAATAATGAAAACTATAAAGAAAAAATAAAAATAACAATAACAAAAATAATCATACTGCTACTAATAACAATAATAATGATAAATAAAAATAATACTGTTACTGATAATATCGATGACAAAAAAAAGAGAAAAATAAATAAGTCGGAGGAAAAAAAAAGAAAGAAAAAGACAACGAATAAAAGGATTTTACTTAAGTCTAAAAGAAAGGCTTCACTCTTTTCTCTCTCGCTTCATATTTGTATGTAGTCCTCGCTGGCGTCTCATGGAATGTAAACAAACATTTTGTAAACAATTCTCATATATCCAAACTCTCTTAAGCTTTGGCTGGATAACTTCATCGTATTTTTTGTTGCATCGCTCTTGACTTAAATAAAGGGAACAGGTTGATTATTTGTTGCAGATTTCAATATGAGGAAATGAAAAAATATTCTATATTAGGTTGTAAAAGTGTTTGTGTGATTGTGTCAGCAGATGGTAACAGGTTTAAGATTTTTGAAATCTCTAGTCTCTCGAAACAATATATTCGATCTGAAATCATTCTAAGGGATAAGTATGAAAAACAGTCAAACAGTATGCAAAAATATACAGATCTAAGGGATAAACAAATGCATGACACACTTCCAAGCACACACACACACACACACACACACACACACACACACACACACACACACACACACACACACACACACACTACAATCAGGTTAATAACAACTTCAGTGCAAATTGCAGTTTGCAACCGAACTACACAACGAAGACAAAGATAAGTTCGGACCCAGAACTTCCGGTTGTCGTTATTAACTTGAAAGAAAAAATACGACAAAGATGGTAAGGTGAGGACTTTGGATAATGGTGGAGGGTGAGAGAGAGAGAGAGAGAGAGAGAGAGAGAGAGAGAGAGAGAGAGAGGAAGAGGAGAACAACCTCCCCCCCCTCACAAACTTTTTGCTCCCACAACAACCGGAAGCATTTTTTAAGCGCGCGTTGCAAATAGGGGAGCATATTGCAGGTGGGGGAAAGAGGGGGGAGGAGGGGGGAGGGGAGATGCTGGTCGAGGGCGTGCGTGCGTGCGTGCGTTCGTGCGTGTAGGAAAGCTTATTAGCGGAGTGAAAGTACGGACAGTTTTTGTAATACGAATGGGGAGATTGGCACGGAGCGACAGCTGGGAACGCCAATATGGGTAGCAGTTTGATGGGAGGGGAGGAGGGAGGGAGTAATGGAGGACAGATGGATAGAGAAATGGGGAGAGGGGGCAAAAAGATAGATAGAGAGAGAGAGAGAGAGAGAGAGAGAGAGAGAGGAAATGCAGAGAAAGAGAGAGATAGAGAAAGCGAGCAGCAGAGAAGATGATGAAAGGGACCAAATGCAGAAGCATAAACGAGGGGAAATCCAGAAATATAAAAAAAACGAAAGGGCAAAATCCAAAGAGATGAACGAGGGGAGATAAGAGTTTGGGGAGAGATAAGGGCGAAGCTCACGGGGTGTATGGGGAGGCGGGGGAGTTAAAAAAGAGAGAGAGAGAGAGAGAGAGAGAGGGAGAGGTGGGGAGGGAAACATATATCAGGGAAACGTTTGTCACTCTGAGGGGAGAAGGTGAACTTCCTGCAATTTTCATCTCACACTCTACGCTTCCTAAACACAGGACGAAGGGATAGTGACACTCGGGTGAGCATAGTACCGAATTGCACGTGTTGCTTCAATATCAATGTTAATTCTCTACTTTTGTGCCGCGCCTTTTGTAAGGCTAATTGGCTGTCTAAAATGTTGATATGTATGTATGTGAATCACGCTTGTGTGTGTGTGTGTGTGTGTGTGTGTGTGTGTGTGTGTGTGTGTGTTCGTGTGTGTATGTATGTGTATGTGTATGTGTATGTGTATGTGTATGAGTATGAGTATGAATATGAGTATGAGTATGTGTATGTATGAATGTGTGTGTGTATATATATATATATATATGTGTGTGTGTGTGTGTGTGTGTGTGTGTGTGTGTATATACATGTTTATATATACATATATATATATGTATGTATGTATATATACATATATATGTATATATATACATATATATCTATCTATCTATATATATATATATTTATTTATATATGTGTATATATCTATACATATATATGTATATGTATGTATATATATATATATATATATATATATATATATATATATATATATATATATATGTATATATATATCTATATATATATATATATATATATATATATATGTATGTATATATATATATATATATATATATATATATATTTATTTATTTATATATATATTACAGAACACTGCTGATGTTCCTGAATCCTCAAAGACTTATCAAAAATTGTGTTGTAACGAAGCAGTTGTGAATACGATACACAATATCAACTCATTCATAAAACTTACCCTTGCTTGCGCTCTTGCAGTTCGAATATAAAGTTCTTTCTCTGAAACTCTGTTTCTAACAATTATTTTCTTTTGCTGGAATAATTTTTTTAATCGCCGTTTTTCTCGACAAGCGATTGGCACTAACCGGAGTGTACACAATCACACTTTGCATTAAGGGACCAGAGATTATGCCCGCACTTCAATTGGCACTTCATCACATTCATTTGTTTACTTGAACTGTCAGCTGCTTTGCAACACCACAATAAACAACGTTTGTAACTATCCACTTAGTCACTTCACTGATAACACACTTCAAATTTCGTATCTTCTTTTCAAATCAAAATACGAAAATGGATTCACATCTGCATTCACTTGTTTTACGACCATATTTCGCGCCACTGATATCCTGACAACCAAAGAGTTCACACGGGTTACAGCGGCCACTTTTATCCGAGGGCATTTATCCACGTCACAGCTTCCCCAGCGGTCGACGCGCGTCTAGTGGCAGGCTTCTCCCTCGACATGATCCGCGGCTGCAACATCTTGTCTAACCTGTCATCATCATCAACAACAAGTCTCACGCCGGGCTCTACACTCGGCGCGCGCGACCTCTTCCTCCCGTCAACGCTCTGCAACTATCCATCAATCAAATCAACTGCAAATCCATCAGGTCCGAGACACCTCGACTCCCCGGCCGAACGCGAGCTGTGCAACCGCCCAGGCTCGGAATCATGCCACTGCTCGCCTTGCTTTATCGCGTGTGTGCGGGCCGACGCGGCGTCCCCCAGGGCATCGAGGACAAGATAGGAGTCAGACTAGCACTCTTTTTGACATTGCTGTTACACTCCTCTCTCGCCCGCCCGCCCGCCCGCCGGGGGTGCCACGTCGCCATTTTTGGGATCCCCTCTTGCACGCTGGCGTGGCCTTGAGGGGCGACGCACGCTGGCAGAGTTTCGTGGAGATGCCGCGTGGCTCTCTTATTTCTGCGGTTGTGCAGTGGCCAGTCTTTTAGATCTGTTCCTTCGGGTGTTTCAGCGGTGCAAAAGTGGCTAGACTGGCAGTGGCCGGTAGCTGGCACTCCCTCTCAGGCACCGTCCATGGGCTCGTTCTGTGCCATGGGCGCCATGACCAGCCATTGTCGTCCCAAACCCCACCTCCTCGCCCCGACGGCTGTCTTTGTGCATCTCAAGACTAAACCAAGCCTCTTCCAACAGCAAACCTTAGATGGGAGAACACATAACCCTCCTAAAAAATGCAACCTCAACATTGTTTTAATTTCTAAAATGGAGGTATCTGGAGACTCCTAGCCTGCCTGTCCCTCCATCCCTCCCGCCTCCTCCTCCTCCTCCTCCTCCTCACCCCCTACGCGGCGTAAATGGCCTCATTGTCTCGGTGTCCTCAACTAACTGCTTGTGTATTTTTGAACATCTGAGCCATTTCCTCCCTGTGGCGTCTCGGTCGTTGCTAAAAACCCCGAAACACAACGGCGAGGTCTTCGGGCTGGAGCCTGTGCTGCTTGGAGGGCCTTCTTGCACAACGACTCAGCAAGGGCGAGGCAAACCCTTCCTCCTTCGCCTGTGCAAACCGAAATGTGATGTCGATTCGTCTCTTCATAGAGGGGCCAATTCTCACGTGAAAGAACGGCCATTCAGTTCTTCAAAAGAAGAGGGATTATAAACAGATTGTTGTGTATAGACGATCTCGGTTAAGAACACCAGTAACTGACCACCAAACTTGAGAAAAAGAGAGTGAACGTTAATGTAAACGAAAATAAATATCATGAACCCATTTTTTTGTCATCTTCCTCTTCCTTTCTTTGGTCTTCCGTTGCCTGTTCCTCCGTTCATCATAAATTCCTTTAATGCAATTCATTCATCCACTCTATCTCTCCCTTCGCCTTCACCCTCTTGTCTCACGCTTTTATACTGCTTCTTACATCACCAGTCTACTCTCCCTCTTCCCCCTCCCTCCCTCTCTCTTCCTCCTTTTTTAACCTCTCCTCCTTCCTCTTTCTCCCTTTTCTCCCCTCTTTCCTCTTCATTCTTCTTTCCTTCCATCTCTCTTCCGATTTTTTCCTTCCTCCCTCTTCTTCCTCCGTTTCTTACAGTCCTTCTCATCCTCCCTCCCAATTCCCGTCTTTTCATCCTCCTCCTTTACTACCCTCTATCCCTTCCCTTGCCTTCTTTCTTCTTCTTTCCCTCCCCTCTCCTTCTTTCTTCCATCTTTCAACCATTCCTCCCTCCTTCTTTTCCTCACTCCTTCCTTCTTACCCACCCTCTTTCTCCCTCCCTCCTTCTTTCTCCCTTTCCCTCCCTCCCTCCCTCCCTTTCTCCTTCCTTCCTCTCCTCTTCCTTCTTTCTTTCCCTCGCGTCCTGCACTCCCCAAGGACTTGTTCATCTACCCTGAACCCCGCACTGCCGACCCACCTCCTAAATTACTCTCATTAGTCAGTGTAAGTAATCCTCCTTTTCCCCTCCTCTTCCTCCTTCACCTCCCCTCCTCCTACTCCTCCTCCCCTCTCCCCTTTAGCAGGCTACTTTTATTCTTTGTATTTGTTGGGAATTTCTTTGCTTGTGTTTCGTAGTGGATATAGCTTTGCAAGTTATTCTTAGAGAGGAGAGAGGGAGGGAGGGAGAGGGAGGGAGGGAGGGAGGGGGGGGGAGAGAGAGAGAGAGAGAGAGAGAGAGAGAGAGAGAGAGAGAGAGAGAGAGAGAGAGAGAGAAAGAGAGAGAGAATATGAATCTAAAAAGATACTTCAACTGTAGCAGAATGGTCATGGTAAGTTTAACTCCACCTTGGTATTAACAGAAAGATAGTTTGAAAAAAAATGCATCATATGCAATGCTGTATCTATCTACGTGAAGATAAAATCAGTAGATTTTTTTTTTCTTGTCTTCTCAATATTTACGAAAGCATGTTACCTTATGAAGCGTGTGTGCTTGTTGGTCCGTATATGATAGCGTGCAAACCTTCAGCAATTGCCTTGTTTAGATGACTACACATGTCGTGCACATTGTTGTTTACCAAATCCTTTCTTGAGTTTAGACCCAGATTTTTTTTCGACAAGGTTACCTTGCATTTTGTTTACTTCCTTTATGTTTGTCTGTTTCCGCGTTTTTTTTTCTCTCTCTGGTTCTCTGTTTCAGTGTTTCTTTTCTGTATTGATGTCTCTGTCGCTATCTGTTTATTTCGCTCTCTCTCTCTCTCTCTCTCTCTCTCTCTCTCTCTCTCTCTCTCTCTCTCTCTCTCTCTCTCTCTCTCTCTCTCTCTCTCTCTCTCTCATTCGAGGCAAATGCATACGTCAGATACTTCAACCTTCCTCCGCCCCTTACATCTCACCTCAAGAATCTTCTCCTTTATGGTCAATCTCAAGATGCTTTTGTTTGTAAACAATCGAGGGAGCTGCCGGAAAGCGTACAGTTGTGTGTCCAAAGGGAGTTATTTTTACGTTACATTTCTGGCCACTCTTTCCTCCCCCCAAAACTCCCCCTGACCATCCATTTATCTGCCTTCCATTCATACCTTTCTTATCTCTACCCCTTCCCCCCCCCCCACACCCCTTCCGCCACCACCACACCTCCCGTCTCCCCCCCCGGACCATACCTACCCTCTGACGTCACGTTCCCACACCTTCGTGACGTCACGTAGCCACGCCCCCCTCCCCCTTTGAGGTGCGTCCGGTCCTTTAATAAGAGCAATAACTCGCATCGATGACTCAGTGTAATTCTAATGTTCCTTAGATGATGTTTGCAATTACGATTATGTGATTATGATGATGACGATTAAGATCAAGACAGTCAATCTCAAAGATCAGGCTGATAGAGATTCGAAGGTTGGTGTTTATAATTATCTCGTAGGTGAAGAGTTGAAGGGATAGGAATGGAATAAGATGATGATGGAGGAGGAGGTGGAAAAGGAAGTGGGAGGAACGGGTAAAGGTCAGAGTGTGATGGAGATTCCCGAAGAATTTGAAGAATGCTTAGAATTGTTTCGGTATATTCGGAGAATCTAGAAAGAGAAATTTGAGGGACGAGAGCGAGAGAGAGAGATTGAGAGAGAGAAAGAGAAAGAAACAGAGACAGAGAGAGAGAGAAAGAGACAGAGAGAGTGAGAGCGAAATAAATAAAGAGAGAATGAAAGAGAAATAAATAAAAGAGAGAGAGAGGAAAAACTTTAATTTAAAAAAAAAGAAGAGAAAATGCGGCCAAATAAGGAGAACAATAATATCCCTACCTGCCGTGACTATTAACCCCCCTCCCCACGTCTAGACCCCCCCCCCCCGACGAACACCGAGGTAAGTGTCAACCATTTCAAACGTGTAGTGAAAAAACGCTCTTCTCGTGGCGGCTTCTTAGTCATGCACGACGATGCAATATTGCAAATACCTGCAGGTGCTTTCCATTTCGGATTGTTTTTTCTCTCTTTTTTCATTTGTCTTCGATTGGAACTGATTGTTTATTTGAATATTTGAATTATATCTCCCCATGTTTTCACGCGTTACATGTTGTATTTGCTGAAGACACGAAAAAGGAATTTAAAAAACGGTGAAATATTGAAGAGCAAACAAACGTTTTCTCTTGTTCTTGCTCATTATCATAAGCCCCAAATCTCTCTCTCTTTCTGAGAGAGAGAGAGAGAGAGAGAGAGAGAGAGAGAGAGAGAGAGAGAGAGAGAGAGAGAGAGAGAGAGAGAGAGAGAGAGAGAGAGAGAGAGAGAGAGAGAGAGAGAGAGAGAGAGAGAGAGAGAGAGAGAGATTGAGAGACAGAGACTGAGAGAGAGAAAGAGAGAGAGAGAGAGATTGAGAGACAGAGAGTGAGAGAGAGAAAGAGAGAGAGAGAGAGAGAGAGAGATTGAGAGACAGAGAGTGAGAGAGAGAAAGAGAGAGAGAGAGAATGAGAGAGATTGAGAGAGAGAGAGAGAGAGAGCGAATGAGAGAGAGTGAGTGAGAGAGAGAGAGAGAGAGAATGAGAAAGATTGAGACAGAGAGAGAGAGATTGAGAGACACACACAGAGAAGAGAGAGAGAGAGAGAGAGAGAGCATGTTGTTGAGAGACCACGAAAAAGGACTTTCAGACCACACACGAGATACTGTGCGTACAAAAAGTTCATCATCTATTTTGCATCATTTCAACAGCTTTCGCAACATCTGATCCTTCCAAAACCCTAAATTGGTTTGTTGATTACATTGCAAGGAACGAATCTCAATCCATCAATAATAAAGGATGACAGGAACACAGTTGCCAAATCGTCTGAATCTGGAATTTCCTTTGGTCAGATTTACACTCTTAAGGATACCGTACATAAGACCTAAAATTGCAGACACTGTTTCTGTGATAATTCTCGATCCCTTTCTCTGAGGCAAATCAAGAAACGTAGTCATAATTAATCATATTTACTGAATAATCTTGTGTTGCAGATTGGAAATTAATTGTTTGTGTTGAGATATCATACTTACCTAAGGGATATTGTTTGAGCAGAGATATCACATTTACCTAAGGGGGAAAAAATCCATATAACTTCTTAATTACTGGATATTGATCAAACTAATTAAAGAGATTAGATGTAAAATGATACCACGCTGCTGTTGTGATGATTAGATTATGTTAACGAAACAGAATCCACGGTATATTTTATACTAATACACGATATACAGAAATAAATACGGTATTTTTTTTTTCTCATGATTAGGTTTTCACTGAAGACTTAGATGAAAGTCGGTTCTTGATTATTGTTTCAAATAATTAATCTAGACTTTTCTATTAGGAGAGAAAATTCCACTATTTTTTTTTTTCAATGAATGGAATTATTGCACAATAATATCATACCATACCTTAACTGTATAGTTCCTGTGTTCATTTTCTAAAAAAAAATATATATATACTGATAATAATAATTATAAAGATAACAACAACAATAACGATGATAATGATAATAATAATAAAATAAAATAATAATATTGAGTAATAGAAGTATACATTCACTTTCTCGTTCTTGTGTCCATTTCAGAAAAAAATCCAAAATACTGGGATATATAAATCCTTCGGTTTCTTCTTTTCAACATCCAATTTCAGAACATCGTTACCTTACCCCCCCCCCTCCCCCTTACTCCTCCCTCTATCACTCCTAAACCCTGCCACATCCTCTTCCCCTTCCCCTCCCCCTCCCTCCTATCACCCCTCACCCTTGCCACACCCACTCCCCCTTCCCCTCCCTCCCTCTATCGCCCCTCACCCCTGTCACACCCACTTCCCCTACCCCTTCCCTTCCTCTCCCCCCTGCCCTCACCCTTTCCTCACATCTACATAACTTGTTGAACGTGCATAGTGCAACAAGAAATCCACATACTTCTGTATTTGAAAGTGACACACAACAGAAATTTTCGTTGGAGCCAAAGAAGGCACGATTTACTGACGGAGGGAGGGAGGGAGAGTGGGAGAGTGAGGGAATGGAGGGAGGGAAGGGAGTGGCAGAGGAGAGGGAGAAAGAGATGGTGAGAGTGAGGGAGGGGAGAAAAGAAGAGAAGGGAGAGAGGGGAGTGGAGGGAGTGGGGGGGGAGAGAGAGAGAGAGAGAGAGAGAGAGAGAGAGAGAGAGAGAGAGAGAGAGAGAGAGAGAGACGTAAAACAGCGGCCTTCGATGATACAAACGGATTATTCATGCAAAGCAGCGCGGATGGTTGGAGTTGATGAATGCAGAGGTCTCGGTATTAGGCTTTCTATTTGCATTAATAACATCACCATCATCATTTATTATCATTATTAATACAATCATGGCTATTATTACCAGCATTATCATCGTTATCCTTATTACTACTATAATCACTTACTATCATCACCAATTATTATTTTCATCATTATCATTATCCTTGTCATCACCATTATCATACTTATCATCATTATCATCAATATCATTATGGTTAGTATTGCTTTTATCACCATTGTTATTATCACTATTATCATCTTCATTACTACCATTATTAAAATCACTAATCATGATCCTTCTTTTCTCATCATCATCGTTATAATCAATAAGATTTATGATCATCATTACAATCATCACTATCACCATCATAATCATCATTGCCTTTTGAATTGCACGTGATTTGCATAAATGCTGCCAGTTTGTGTACATGGGACCATTCCTGGAATTACATGGCATTTCCCCCATATTTGGACTTTTTGCTGATTTCCATGGCATTTTCTCCCATATTTGAAGGGTTTTGTTATTTTTCTTTAAACAGTTCTTTACGCCATAGACACGTGTCTGTTGTCCTCTCTGTCTGAATGACTTCGTCTGTCTGTCTGTCTCTTTCTATTTCTCTCTCTCCATCTGTCTTCCTTCCCTGCCCCACCTCCCCTGCTCCTATCTCCTCTCCTCCTTCAATCCCTCCCTCCCGCTCTTCTCCCTCGCCGAGCAAGGTCAGAGCTTAGCCTTCAAGGTCAGACCTCGAGGATCGTCTCACACTTGAAGACTTCTTTCTCCTTTGTCCTAAGCAGGTCAGGGTCACCTTCGCTTCGGCCTGTTCAGCCTCCGCCTTGTCTCTCGCCTGGTAGGATATACTTATCTGCTGAATTGATATAGTGATGAAAGTGAATAGTGTGCTATGCGAGCTGTTATTTTTTTTTTCTCTCTCTCTCTCTTTCTTCTCCTTATTATGATCATTATTTTTCATCTTCCTTTTCTTCTACTTGATATTATCATTACCGTCATTATTGATATCAATTTCATTATCATTATTGTTGTTAATATCATCCTCATTATAATTATCACTGCCATTAGCATTATCACTATTAACATTGTTGCATCATTGTATTTTGATATTCTTCCTTTCTCCTTTCAAATTTCTCCACTTCCAATATACTCTTTGTTTCAAGAGAGATAAAAGGGAGAGAGAAAGGGGGGGTTTAGAAAGAATGAAAGAGATAAAGAGAGAGAGATGGGGAGGGGGGAGAGAGAAAGAGAGAGAGAGAAGGGGGGATAGAAGGAGGGAGGGAGAGGGAAAGGAAGAGGGAGAGGAAGTGAGAGTGAACGCAGGGACAGAAGAATGAAACACACACACAAACGCACTCCCACACGCAGATAGACGGTCAAACATACACATCCTTACACACAAACAGACCCCACACATATAGACCCCCCGTAAAAAAGAGAAACACACATACACACACACAAAGGCACAATAATCAATATAGCATCAGGTGTTGTCCTGATGATCAGCGTAGCCTAAACACCACCCGACAAGGACCAAAGAACGGCGCCGAAACTGCCTCGTTATCAAAATCCCCGTAAATTACCTGGGAAAATAATCATGTGTTGAATGTAATCAGCTCTTGAACATAATCAGCTGTTGAGCATAATCAGCTATTGAATGTAATCAGCCTTTGAGCATTTTTAGTTGTTGCGCATAATCGGTTATTGAATATAATAAGCTGTTGAGCATAATCAGCTGCTGTGCATAATCAGTAGTTGAACATAATCATGTGTTGAGCATTATCAGCTGTTGAACATAATCAGCTCATAAGCATAACCTGCTGTTAAGCATAATCAGCTATTGCGCACAATCAGCTGTTGAACATAATCAGCTATTGAGCATAATCAGCTGTTGCGCATAAGCAGGTGTTGCTCATAACAGGCTGTTGAATATAATCAGTTGCTGAACGAAATCATTAATTGAACATAATCAGCTGTTGAATGTAACCAGTTGTTAAGCATCAGCTATTAAACATAATCAGCTGTTGAGCATAATCAGATTTTGAACATAATCAGCTGTTGAATGTAATCAGCTGTTAAGCATATTCAGCTGTTGAGCATAATCATCTGTTGAGTATAATCAACTGTTGAACATAACCAGCTGTTAAGTATAATCAGATGTTGAACATTAATCAGCTGTTAAGCATAATCAGCTGTTAAACATAATCAGCTGTTAAGCATAATCAGCTGTTAAACATAATCAGCTGTTAAGCATAATCAGCTGTTAAACATAATCAGCTGTTAAGCATAATCAGCTGTTAAACATAATCAGCTGTTACACATAGATGTTGAACATAACGAGTTGAATACAATCAATCGTTGAACAAAATCAGCTGCTGAACGAGATCATCTGTTGAAAATTATCAACAGATATTAAAATGATATGATGAATATATGAATTAAGGACTAATAACTGAGAAAATAATGATGACGTGATAAATCGAAACAGAGGTGAAGAATTTGATGAATATGTGAGTGGATGAGAAATTGGATAACGATGAGGAGATAAAATGATGGATATATGAATTGAAAAGGAAATTTATAATAGCGACTATAGAAGATGAGACCGATATATTTGAATGAATGAATTTGAGATAAATATGAAATAATACGATGAATGTGATGAATGACGTAATATGTTGAGAGAAATCAACAGACGAAGAAGAATATCATCTTGTTCTGAATGAATACACGCCTATCGTATCTTAATATAATCTCAAAATCACTATCATCATCAAAATCAATATCATTCTTTTTTATCAAAATCAAAAACAGAATAAAAAAACACCTCCATTATTTTCCACAAGAAAACATGGATAACAACTACCAAAAATATGGTAGTTATCAATCTACCATCAATCCACATAAAAAAGACACTGAACAAAACCATATTTAAATTCTTTCTTTCACCAACACAACGGCAAACACAACAAAAACCAATCCACACCAACAAATAAATAAATACATAAACAAACAAACATCCAAATAACACAAATAACACCAAATACAGACGAAAAAAAAACTCAAACCCTCTATTTCACCTGAAGAAACAACACCAACAGCAACAACAGCAAAACCAAAACAAATCCAGTCGACCAGTTCCTCCGTTCGTCTATCATCAATCCGCATCCACTTGAACTCTTGCAAAAACGCCGAAGACTTATGGACGCTTCGATACGCCCTCGGGAACAACCAGGTCATGAGGACGGGCGGCGCTGAAGGTCATGTGGGAGGGAGGCAAGGTTGAGTGGGGGCGCAGGGGGAGGGGAGGAAAGGGGAAGGGGGAGGAAAGGAGAAGGGGGAGGAAAAGGGAAAGTGGAGAGGGGGGAAGAGGATGGAAAGGGGAAGGGGGAAAGGGGAAAGTGGAGAGGGGGAAGGGTGGGAAAAGGGGAAAGTGGAGAGGGGAAAGGGGAGAGGGGGGAGGGGAAGGGGGTGGAAAGGGGAAAGTGGAGAGGGGGGAAGGGGATGGAAAGGGAGAGGGAAAGGGGAAAGGGGGAAGGGGGAGGAAAGGGGAAAGTGGAGAGGGGGAAGGGGGAGGAAAGGGGAAAGGGGAGAGGGGGGAAGGGGATGGAAAGGGGGAGGGAAGGGGAAAGGGGAAAGTGGGAAGGGGATGGAAAGGGGAAAGTGGAGAGGGGGAAGGGGGAAGGGGGAGGAAAGGGGAAAGTGGAGAAGGGGAAGGGGGTGGGGAGGGGGAGGAAAGGGGAAAGTGGAGAAGGGGAAGGGGGTGGAGAGGGGGAGGGGGAGGAAAGGGGAAAGTGGAGAGGGGGGAAGGGGGAAGGGGAGAGGGGGGAAGGGGGGATAGTAAAGGGGGAAGGAAAGGGATAAGAGGGAAGAAAGGGGGAGGGGAGGAAGGGAGGAAGGGGATGGAAAGGGGAGGGCGAGGAAAAGGGAGGGTAAAGAAAGGAATAAGAGGGAAAGGGAAGGGAGAGAACGAAGAGAAACGTGAAAAGGAAAGAACTAGGAGGAGGGGAGAAGAGAGGATAGAAAGAAGGGAGAAGAAGGGGAAGTAAAGGAAGAAGGGACGATAGAAGGAATAAGAGAGGAAG
>BOPN01001330.1:234792-239792 GCA_017312705.2 Penaeus japonicus
CACCCTCTTCATCACTCTATTTATTCCCCTTACCTTTACTCTTACTCTCACCCCCACCCTATCCATCACTCTCACCCTATTCATTACCCTTACCCTTACTCTCATTCTCACCCTATTCATCACCCTAATCCTTATTCTCACCCTCACTCTCAACCTATTCATCACTCTCACCCTAATTATCACCCTTACCCTTACTCTCGCTCTCACCCTATTCATCACCCATACCCTTATTCTCACCATCACCCTATTCATCACCCATACCCTTATTCTCACTCTCACCCTATTCATCACCCTTACCCTTATTCTCACTCTCACCCTATCCATCACCCTTACACTTCCTCTCGCTCCCACCCTATTCATCACTCTTACCCTTACTCTCGCTCTCACCCTATTCATCACCCATACCCTTATTCTCACCCTTACCCTATTCATCACCCATACCCTTATTCTCACCCTCACCCTATTCATCACCCTTACCCTTATTCTCACTCTCACCCTATTCATCACCCTTACCCTTACTCTCGCTCTCACCCTATTCATCACCCATACCCTTATTCTCACCCTCACCCTATTCATCACCCATACCCTTATTCTCACTCTCACCCTATTCATCACCCTTACCCTTATTCTCACTCTCACCCTATTCATCACCCTTACCCTTATTCTCACTCTCACCCTATTCATCACCCTTACCCTTATTCTCACTCTCACCCTATTCATCACCCTTACCTTTACTCTCACTCTCATCTTATTCATCACCCTACCCTTACTCTCACCCTCACCCTATTCATCACCCTTACCCCTACTCTCACCCTCACCCTATTCATCACCCTTACCTTTACTCTCACTCTCATCTTATTCATCACCCTACCCTTACTCTCACCCTCACCCTATTCATCACCCTTACCCCTACTCTCACCCTCACCCTATTCATCACCCTTACCTTTACTCTCACTCTCATCTTATTCATCACCCTACCCTTACTCTCACCCTCACCCTATTCATCACCCTTACCCCTACTCTCACTCTCACACTATTCATCACCCTTACTCTTATTCTCACTCTCACCCTATTCATCACCCTTACCTTTACTCTCACTCTCATCTTATTCATCACCCTACCATTACTCTCACCCTCACCCTATTCATCACCCTTACCCTTATTCTCACTCTCACCCTATTCATCACCCTTACCCTTACTCTCACCCTCACCCTATTCATCACCCTTACCCCTACTCTCACTCTCACCCTATTCATCACCCTCACTCTTATTCTCACTCTCACCCTATTCATCACCCTAACCTTTACTCTCACTCTCATCTTATTCATCACCCTACCCTTACTCTCACCCTCACCCTATTCATCACCCTTACCCCTACTCTCACTCTCACCCTATTCATCACCCATATCCTTACTCTCACCCTCACCCTATTAATCACCCTTACCCTTATTCTCACCCTCACCCTATTCATCACCCTTACCCCTACTCTCACTCTCATCCTCACCCTCACCCTATTCATCACCCATACCCTTATTCTCACCCTCACCCTATTTATTCATCACCCTTACCCTTATTCTCACCCTCACCCTATTCATCACCCTTACCCCTACTCTTACTCTCATCCTCACCCTATTCATCACTCACCAAGGTAACAAGTCTTCTTCCTCTCCTTCACCCTCTTGATTGCAAGACTGACTAACCCTGCCATACCAACTCCATGAATAGTATATACTTAATGACTATAAATCACTTAAGAGTAGGAGCCCCCCCTCCCCCTTCCCCTCCCTTACACTTACTCCTTCCCCCTCTCTCCTCCCTTGCACTTACCCCCACCATCTCCCTCTCCCCCTTTCCCTTCCCCTCTATCATCCCCCACTAATGCCCTCTGTCTGCCATACACATATCATACCTGCCTCCATCCCCCCCCCCCCCCTCCCTATGGCCAAGTAATGAACCTACTATGCTGCAAATGCCCCCCCCCCCCCACCCCCCCACGCATCCATGCCCTCACTTCCCCTCCGCATCTATTTAATTTTCGAGGGTATGTCATAATTATCTTCTGTTTCTATTTCCAGCTTCTAATTATTGATCGGTCTGACTGGCTGTCTGTCTGTCTGTGTCTGTCTGTCTGGCGCACCATCCCCATATCTCTTTCTCTCGAGAGAGAGCCCTCCCCCCTCTCTCTCTCTCTCTCTCTCTCTCTCTCTCTCTCTCTCTCTCTCTCTCTCTCTCTCTCTCTCTCTCTCTCTCTCTCCCTCTCTCTCTCTGTCTGCTGGTATTTCCCCATGATAATGCTCATGTATCATTCATAACAAGCGGTGGGCCTGCTATTAAGATAACTGGTTTAGAATGCAATGGGAGTGTATGTGATTATGCATAAAAAGATATTAACACACATGTACACGTATGTGTATCAGTTCATATATACATACATACATACATACACATACACATACACACACACACGTCGGTATGTATGATATATATATATATATATATATATATATATATATATATATATATATATATATATATATATATATATATATATATACATATACATATACATATACATATACATATACATATACATATACATATACATATACATATACATATACATATACATATACATATACATACACATACACATACACACACACATATATATAAACATATATATATAAATATATATATAAAATTGCAAAATTTCAATAAAAAGGATAATTAGCTCATAACACATCCAAATCTAAGAGATTACATTTCTATTTATTTCACCTTATCAGGCAGTAAGAATAAACAGAGTAAAGATTCAATTCTTGTATGCACAATTAAATAAATGAAAAAAAATAAAAAAACATATACAGACATACAAATACACAAAAACCACATACGAATAAATAAACAAACCGTGAAAAACGAGTCTCTAAGAAAATAAATAATGACCACGACTGAGCCCGCGTGAAGCTCGCTGGTTAGCCCGGACGTCCTGACAGTGGTGGCTTAATACGTCAGTCACAGAAAGGTCAAGTGGCGATGTCAAGGTGCCAGTGGATATGGCACTTTATTTTCTATTTCAATATTATTGCTATATTGATATTGTTATTTTAGTAATTAGCCCCTGAATAGGTCTTATGAGATCAAATTCGTAATATTTACTATTTGCACACTCGTACACGGATTGCCAGCTCGCGCCAGAATATGTACCATAAACTATGACCAGCGGGAAACATGATAATAGAAGTTACTTCTCAACCCTAAAAGACCGCGAGGAGAAACAAAAGCATGGCACATATCAACAACTGCAACATTCCATTCTTGCCACACAAAGCTCTTCCTTATGTGCTCTATCTTGTCGCATACTTCCCTTGTCCAGCCCACTACTAAGAGCAACCCACCTTTTTCTTTCTTATCTTGCTCTAAACCACATAACTCCTTTGCCCACGATTGCCCACCTGCGACGCACTGCCTTGCCCACTGTTAACGGTTCTTATTTTTCTTGCCCTTAAAACTCTTCTATGTGCTCTCTTGAAGGCCCTCTCTATAGACATATCGCCTGTGCTTACTAAGTAAACGCGAGGTTGCAAAACTTACACCGCCTTGATATTAATGCATACTGCAGAATTTGTCTTGAAGCTTCTCTCGTTACATTTGCGTTGTGGGTCATACTCGCTCTCTCTGTTTCTCTCTCTGTCTCTGTTTCTCTTTCTGTTTCTCTTTCTGTTTCTCTCTCTCTCTCTCTCTCTCTCTCTCTCTCTCTCTCTCTCTCTCTCTCTCTCTCTCTTATTCTTTCTCTCTCTCATTCTCTCTCTCTCTCTCTCTCTCTCTCTCTCTCTCTCTCTCTCTCTCTCTCTCTCTTCTCTCTCTCCTTTCTCTCTCTCTCTCTCTCTCTCTCTCTCTCTCTCTCTCTCTCTCTCTCTCTCTCTCTCTCTCTCTCTCTCTCTCTCTCTCTCTCTCTCTCTCTCTCTCTCTCTCTCTCTCTCTCTCTCTCTCTCTCTCTCTCTCTCTCTCTCTCTCTCTCTCAACGTGAAATTGCCATGCACACGAATTCATCACGAAGAACAGAGTCGGTGTTGTGAGGCTGTGAGAGGAACCATGAACGAGAAGAGATGATTCTTGGAAAGAGAAACTAAGAGAGAGAGAGAGAGAGAGAGAAACTAATAGAGAGAAAGAGAGAGAGAGAAACTAATAGAGAGAAAGAGAGAGAGAGAAAGAGAGAGAGAGAAACTAATAGAGAGAAAGAGAGAAAAAGAGAGAGAGAAGAGAAGGAGAAATAAAGAGAAAGATGGATTACACTTTTTCCATAACAAAGAGGTACGTCCAAGGAAGAGAAGAGTAAAGAAGAAAAGAACGAAGAAAAAAAAAAGAAAAAAAAATATGGCTAGATGAGTGATTGAGTGAAGTGGCATAGAGGGAGGGAGAGGGGGGTGAGGGTAAGAGAGAGGGGGAGGGGGGGGAGGGTAAGAGAGAGGGGGATGGGTTAGGAATGGGTTTGTGTGAGCAGAATACATAACAAGGACCAAAACAGCCCGGCTTCGTCACCATCATCTGCTGTCGTACTTTCACCAACATTGGCCTGATCAGTTGAGAGCTGTTGTTTGTCTCTCTCTATTTTGCTCTTTCTCTCTCTCTATTCCTTTTTCTTTTTGGGGGACTCTTAAAACATTTAGTTGTTTGTGTGTCTGTTTTGATTCTCTTTAATTTTGTTTTTCTTTGTCGGTATGTTTTTTTTTTTCTCTCTTTTTTTGTCTGTATCTCTTTTTCTTCCGCTCTCTCTCTCTCTCTTTCTCTTCCTTCCTCTCTCTTTCCATCCCTCGCTCGCTCTCTCCCTCCCTCTCTTCCTTCCCTTCCCTTTTTCTTCCTCCCCCAGCTCTCTCTCTCTCTCTCTCTCTCTCTCTCCCCTTCTCCCTTTCTCTCTCTCTCTCTCCTTGCAACCCCCCACACACACACATACAAGTACTACATCTGTACAAACAAACACAGCGGCTCACCCGAGCTGC
>BOPN01001330.1:254792-257292 GCA_017312705.2 Penaeus japonicus
AAGAGGGAGAGGGAGAGGGAGATAGAAGGAGAAGAGAGAGGAGATAGAGAGATAGATAGATAGATAGAGAGAGAGAATGAAAGAAATAGAGAAAAAGACAAAGACAGAGTGAAAAATAGAGAGAGAGAGAGAGAGAGAGAGAGAGAGAGAGAGAGAGAGAGAGAGAGAGAGAGAGAGAGAGAGAGAGAGAGAGAGAGAGAGAGAGAAATAGAGAAAAAGACAAAGACAGTGAAAAAAAATATATATATATAGAGAGAGAGATAGAGATAGATAGAGAGAGAGAGAGAGAAGGAGGAAGAGAGAAAATAGAGAAGAGGTTACATACGTTCAAGTGTCGGCCCAGCCATGGAATAACACAGCCAAAGGAATGATGCAAAAAACTAGGCTCCACCAACGCTCTCTCAGACTATGATGATGTCACTCGTTTAGGGTCTGGAGGAGGAGGAGGAGGAGGAGGAGGAGGAGGAGGAGGAAGGGGAGGGCGGAGGAGGAGGAGCGGGAGGAGGAAGAGGAAGGGGAGGACGGAGGGGGGAGGAGGAGTTAAGGAGGAGGAGGAGGAAGGGGAGGGCGGAGGAGGAGGAGGAGGAGGAGGAGGAGGAAGGGGAGGGGGGAGGGGGGGGGGGGGGGGGGGGGGGAGGGGGAGGAGGAAGGGGAGGGCGGAGGGAGGGGGGGGAGGGGGGAGGAGGAGGAGGAGGAGGAGGAAGGGGGGAAGGAGAGGAGGAGGAGGAGGAGGAAGAAGGGGAGGAGGAAAGGGAGGAGAAGGAGGAGGAGGAGGAGGAGGAAGGGGAGGGCGGAGGGGGGAGGAGGAAGGGGGAGGGGGAGGGGGAGGGGGAGGGGAAGGGGGAGGGGGGAAGGGGAGGAGGAGGTTAAGGAGGAGGAGGAGGAAGGGTGAGGGGAGGGGGAGGGGGAGGAGGTGGAAGGGGAGGGGAGGGGGAGGAGGAGGAAGGGGAGGAGAAGGAGGAGGAGGTAAAGGAGAGGAAGGAAAATAAGGAAGGAAAAGAAGACGGAGAAGAGGGAGGAGGTGTAAGGAGAGAAACATGAAGAGGAAGAGGAGGAGGAGGTGGAGGAAGGAGAGGGAGTGATGTAAAGGGGAGATGAGAGATGGAAGAAAAACAACACAAAATAATGGGGAATGAAGGAATATAATGAAAAAAAAAATGAAAGAGGATAAAGGAAGAGGAAGCTAACAGACAGAGAGGAGACATCTTCTAACAGAACTTTTAAGACTTTGAAGTACAGCAAGTTCTCTCTCTCTCTCTTTCTCTTCCTTCTCTATCCTATCTTCTATCTTCTACCTCCTATCTCCTCTCTGTTTTCTCTTCTCTGCTCTCTCTCCTCTCTCTCTCACTCTTTCTCTCACTCTCCCTTCTCTCTCTCCCTCTCCCCTCCCTCCCTCCCTTCCTTCGCTCTCTTCCATTCCTTCCCTCCTTTCCCTCCCCTACTCCCATTTCCTTCCTTCTTCCCACTTCCTCTCTCTCTCTCTTAACAATATAATTCCATTCCCTTTATCATCTATCCGTGCGCATGATTTTTCATGACGCTTACAATACCGTTATTACTACTGTTGCTTCCTGTTAAACTGCCCGATTAGCGCATCGAGTTTTCAGAATGTAAACAAGCAAAATGGCGGAGCACTTTCACACTAAAATCTATTTTGAGTATATTTACCGTGCTCTAACTGAAGCTTTGAATGCATATATGTTCAATGGGTGGTATGTTTAAATATTCTAAGTGATTTAGTGCATATGGTTTAGTGTTCAAAGAGTTGTGGTAATGGATACAAGTGGCATATTGATGAAATATTGCAATGACTACTATTTTTAAAGATATCAAAAGGTGAAAATCATTTCCCATCATACATAGTTCTCTCTCTCTCTCTCTCTCTCTCTCTCTCTCTCTCTCTCTCTCTCTCTCTCTCTCTCTCTCTCTCTCTCTCTCTCTCTCTCTCTCTCTCGCTCTCTCTCTCTCTCTCTCTCTCTCTCTCTCTCTCTCTCTCTCTCTCTCTCTCTCTCTCTCTCTCTCTCTCTCTCTCTCTCTCTCTCTCTCTCTCCCTCCCTCCCTCTCTCTCTCTCTCTCTCTCTCTCTCTCTCTCTCTCTCTCTCTCTCTCTCTCTCTCTCTCTCTCTCTCTCTCTCTCTCTCTCTCTCTCTCTCTCTCTCTCTCTCTCTCTCTCTCCCTCTCTCTCTCTCTCCCTCCCCTCTCTCTCCCTCCCCCCCTCTCTCCCTCTCCCTCTCCCTCTCCCTCTCCCTCTTTCCCTCTCCCTCACTATAACAGTGTACCGAAAGCCCAGTTTCACGCTGAAATCATTCCTGTTGGCCAGATATTATTTCCGGAAGCACCCACGCCCTCTACCAGGGTTCACAATAACTAAAAAGCAACGGTAAATATGAAAAAAATAATAGAAAAAGTAAATCCTGGACACGGCCTTTATATCACTGTATATTTGCGAGGTAGAGCAATGTAATCAAAGGGCAATTTGTTTTAAATTCACGCCTACACAC
>BOPN01001330.1:302292-309792 GCA_017312705.2 Penaeus japonicus
CGCCTGGTCCCGCTGCTCACTAAATCCGGGTTGTGCAAGGAACAAACAGGTGGCCGAAGCAAAGGTGCCAAAAGGGATTATAGGCTATGCTCTCTCTTAGCTATGGGAGGGCGGAGGAGGGAGTGGGCGGGTGGGATGAGGTGGGTTTCGGAGGGGTGGGGTGGGAGAGAGGGGATTAGGCGAGGGGTGGGCAAAGTTTAGGATGTGCGAACCTAAAGGTAAAGGTTTCGCTATGTTATCGTCCCATCAAATTCTACTATGTATGGAGCTTCATTCAGCATGCAAAGCGTATCCCGTACTCGAACGGACACCCGTTAAACATAAGCTGTTTTCCCAAGTGATTATGCAGGCTGCGTGTTTACACTGACATGCCGGAGGAACGGAAAGGTGGTAATTATCAGAGTGGTATTATTAATTCAATTCGAATTGTAACTACAGCGACTTTTCATGATTTTTCTAGGTGGACAGTAGCTACAACTTTTGGGTATCGTATGCATTAGCAAGAGTATTGAAAGATGCAATAGTATGAGCCTTGTGATATGTGTCAGTGACAGGGATCTTTAACATTTTACCATTATTTTTAGTGAGCATATTTAATCATATCACACGCATACGCACGCACGCGCGTACACACACACACACACACACACACACACACACACACACACACACACACACACACACACCACACACACACACACACACACACACGCACACATACACACACAACTTGTTTTGTTTCGACAGCAACCCTTCCCGGGTAATCAAGAGCCATTAAATCTCCCAGCTATACATCCCAAACCTAGTTTCACCTCAGAGCTCAGCACTCAGCCCCTAAATCTCGTTGCCTTCGCCATAATACACGTCAGGCCCATGTTTCTCCCCGAGCGATTTCTCCTTCGCCCGTCGCCTCTCTACCCTCATCCCTCGCTTCAAGGGTTACCGTCAGACTTCACACTTCAAAAAAGGGGTTGATTCCCCATTGACACTCCCCATTCGGTAAGCCTGGCCCTGCTAAACGAGTCTATTCACCCACTAGTTGATAATACAAATAGGAACATGGTCAGTAAATCTACACCGCAGGGGACACCTTTGACTATACATGAGTCTACCCTCGGAGCTACACCATAGAAAATGGGAATTGATGGCGCACCAATAGTGTTTATTTGTACGGTGTTTGGGCCGATTAAATTTATGGATGAGGTGTCCATACTGCCTAACTTTTTTGTGTCTAGCTTTCAGTTCACATGGTTTATTGTTTTTGTTGTAATTGCTTTCGCTCCAAAATATGTACCTGTAACAGTTTTAAATGTTGCAGGTAAAAATAGTCGCGATTTAGTGGTCTTCCAAGCGAAGGACGATGATACCTTGCAACATGGAAATTCAGATGCAAAATCTTTTGTCTTGATGGCAGCTCTGTTGTTTAACTTGGTCAGAACCGCCTAGTCATTCAGTCTGAGCAGCTTGGTTATTAGCTGAGAACTGGTGTGGTTTCGTGATGAACTAAGTTTATATAAGATTCTATACGTAAAAAAAATAAAGAAATGTGATGCCACGGTTAATTTTACACCAAAAAAATGCATTAAACGTTTAAAAAATCGTCAATTCAATCTCTCTACTTTAAGAAAAATCTCTAAGTACTTCATACATCAAACCCAAAGCCGAAAAAAGAAGAGACAGTCACAAATTGCATTGCAAAATCTTCATTATGCAAATGGCAATCAACTTAATCATCCTAATCTATATAACACCGGTTAAGCTCTCGAAATGGCATTCCTTTGCGGCTCCAGAGAGGAAGCCCTTAATCAGCCCTTAAGGAAGAAACAGGGCCTGAATACCCCCACCCCCCACCCCCCGCCCCTTAATCCGCCGGTGCCCTCTTCCGCATTCGAATGCTGTCTCTATTGATAAACAGCGATATGATAATCCGGCGCCCGTTTTCGTAGCGCCTCGAGACAAGGTTAATGGCTGTTATTTTTGACACGAAGTGAGTTATGCAGGTGTGTTCTTTTTAAAGGTACATGCAGTATGCTTGTAAACATATAGAGAGGGAGAGAGGGAGGAAGGGAGAGAAGGGGGATGGGGAGGGGGAAAGGGAGGGAAGGAGGGAGAGCGGGGGAGGGGAGGAGGGAGAGAGGGAGGAAGGGGGGAAAGGGAGGGGAAGAGGGAGGGAGGGAGAGGGAGAGAGTGTAAGATACACAGACAGATAGAGAGAGAAAGAGAGTACAAACCTAGCTATGTCATGATGCCACACGCTTCTTATCAACGCATTCAGTCTTCCATGCAAATGAGTTTCTTGCCGTGTGGTATTGCAGAGTTTCATACAGATAGTCATCTCCGTAACTACCAACGCCTTCCTTATCAGTCCTCTTCTTAGGACCATTTCCTCCGTGTGCGATATGCGTGGAAACCAATTTAGACCTTAATTATCTATCGCAAGAAACGCAACTCGCTATTCATTCCCTGTCACTTAAATCAAGTTGGTCTCATCTTTTTTTCCGCTCTTGTATCAGATGAGCTATCAAGTGCACCCCCCCCCCACACTTTCTCTCTCTCTCTCTCTTTCTCCCTCCATCCATGTACTCTCTCTCTGTCTGTCTACCCTTCTCTCTCTCTCTTTGTATTTTTTCTTTATTTCTTATCCTCTTCTTTTTCTTCTCTTTCTTTCTTTCTGTCTATCTCTCTCTCTTTCTCTTTTCTCTCTCTCTCTCTCTCTGTATTTTTTCTTTATTTCTTATCCTCTTCTTTTTCTTCTCTTTCTTTCTTTCTGTCTATCTCTCTCTCTCTCTCTCTCTCTCTCTCTCTCTCTCTCTCTCTCTCTCACGTTTTTAATCCTCTTTTCTTGTCCGCTTTTTTATTACCTCCCACTGCCTATGGGTTCTGGTCCCAGAAACCAATTATTCTGTGTCCATTTTCTTTTTTATTAACATTATCTCTCATCTTTACTTATTCCAATTCTCTAATCTCTCTAATTGTGAAGTCTCTCTCTCCTTTTTTTCCATACATATATATATCTTTTTCTTTCTTTCTTTTTTTTTGAGGTCATTTATTTTTTTTGAGGTCATTTAAATTCATTACTTCATTTGAGGAATCCTGCCGACCGCTATGCATTATTCATGGATTAATTCGTTGTTAATTGAAGAAACGAACGAAAAAAACGAACGAAAAGGGAGAAAAACGAAGCAAATGGCCACTATATATAAAGAAATAAATCTCACATTTTCCAAAATCCTTAACATTCCCCCAAATATATATATATATATATATATATATATATATATATATATATATATATATATATTACATATATATATATATATATATATATATATATATTCAAAGACGAGCCTATGACATCATAATAATTATTCCCGTCGTCAACCCATAATCAATTATTCCATCTTGATTGATCTCTGGCCAATAAATCATGACGTGGATAATAGTCATAATCCCGGTTGAAAAAATAATCAATTCGAGTCTTCAATTGAATTTAATTCCAATCACTAATTCGATAATAATAAACAAGATATAATAATAACAATAATAATAAAAGAGGGAGGGGGAAAAAATATGTTAGGTCTGTCCAACTGATGTTCTAACCGTCTAACATCGCCTACCTAGTCATAATCTTATTTACATGGACAGCTACTAGGCCTACCGACGATGGCTACGACCCCGATACTGAGAACACGGCCCCTTTAGCACCTGAGGGGAGGGGAGGGGGTGGTTATCGGGGTTTCTTCGAGGGTGGGGGTTGGGGGAGGGGTGAGAGGGAGGGGGGTGTAGTAGTTCTCTCTTCGTTACGGTGGTGGAATTCAGGGGCGAGAGGGGGAGGTGGGGATTGGGTGGGGTGGGGGGACAGGGCATCTCGAGGTTAATTCTTTCTACCAAACTATCTAATAGTCCATCTATCTATTGACCTATCTACCTATTCATTTCTCCATCTATATGTATCTATTTATCAGTCTATCCACCGATCCATCCCAAAAACACGATAAAGGAGATCGAAGGAACAATGGAAATCAGTGACAATACGTGAAAATATCAACACGGTTTTATCCTTATAAATAAACAACAACTTGCATATGATGAAATATTTAAAATAATAGTTTTATTTTATAAATCAATCTAGTTCGGGTTCATAGTGAATATTTTTTCATACATTTTACACAGATTAGTAATACTGCAATGAAATGGAGTAAATGAAGTCAAATGTAAATATCAATGAAAATACATTTACAAATAAAAAATAAGAAAATAAACAAATCTGACTAGCCATAACAAAAACAAGAAAAATAAACACAAAACCAGCAAGAACAACAGCAAATCAACGAAAAAGACCAGGACTTGCAGACAGGAATTCTATTTTTAACTAAATTTATAATCATTCCCCCCTAATTCCATTTTCTATTACAACCCCTCCTCCGTTTTCTTCCTTTGCCCCAATTAGTGACCCCGGATTTAAGGGACGGATATTACGAACCAAGGCGGGTCACGGATAATCTGCATTTTATGACAACTCGTGTTTTATGATCACTCGAGCGAAACATGTTCACGTCTTGATCAGTCTTCTTTCCTCTTATCTGATACCTCTCTTTACTTTTTCTTTCTTTCTTTTTTCCTTATTTTTATCTTTATAATGTTCATGTTCTTTTTTATTATTCAGGTATTAAAGACATTTGACTAATAATCATCACTAATAAGATTGCACAATTACATTACGATGAAAAAAAGTTTGTCTGATATCTGAGTTTATCGTCAATATCGTCAGTATTGTCTGCAATAGTTATAGCTATATTGGTAATAATATCAAATTATATGCGTTATTCCTAATGTAAATCTCTTCTTAGTGGTCATATTCCTGAGTATATATATATATATATTTTTTTTTTTTTGGGGGGGGTCCATTGCACCGATTTATTTCCTATTATGTATTACCAAAATTATAATTCTTATTACTTCTACGTATATTAATTATTCCCTTATATTTGTTCCATAAATCATTATCGTCCAATTTAAGACTCGTCCTTACAAAAAAATTACCATATCTTTAAAATCAAGTTCATATCTAAGCCTTAAAAAAAAAGCAAATTCATATTTTTTCCTTCACGCCTTTCCTTTTACATCCTTCACTTCAACAGAATGAAAAAAAAAAATACTTTGCTCCTTAGCTCCCATGCAAGACACGGCGACGGCGTCTGATTTGCATAATGGAACTCAAATACATAGCCTCTTTTCCTTTGCCTCGAGCGCTTCAGCGAAGGTCCGGCGCTCAAGCGGTCGTTAACGGTTCCCGGATTGTAAAACGACTGCGAGGTGTTAACTGTGTATCGGGTTGTTTTGGGTGGGCCAGGTTGTTTTTCTTCTCTCTCTCTCTCTTTTTCTTTTTCTCTTTCTCTTTCTCTCTTTCTCTCTCTTCTTTCTTTTTCTCTTTTTTTCTTTCTCTCTTTCTCTCTCTCTCTCTCTCTCTCTCTCTCTCTCTCTCTCTCTCTCTCTCTTACTCTCTTTCTCTCTCTCTCTCTCTCTCTCTCTCTCTCTCTTTCTCTCTTTCTCTCTCTCTCTCTCTCTCTCTCTCTCTTTCTCTTTCTCTTTCTCTTTCTTTCTCTCTCTCTTTCTCTTTCTCTCTCTTTCTAACTTCTATCTATCCTTTCTTTAGGGGGTTGAGAAGGGATTATTTATTTTATCTATTTTAGAGAGAGAAAGAGAGAGAGAGAGAGAGAAGAAGAGAGAGAAGAGAAGAAGAAGAAGCGTTAAGAAAAGAATTGTCTATTAGAGGAGGTGTGTACGAAGTTATATCATATATAACCTACTATATATTCCTCATTGTGTGTGTGTGTGTGTGTGTGTGTGTGTGTGTGTGTGTGTGTGTGTGTGTGTGTGTGTGTGTGTGTGTGTGTGTGTGTGTGTGTGTGTGTGTGTGCGCGCGCATGTGTCTGTGTGTTACATTTCATGGAACCTTCACATAACCCCATAACTAAACCATAATTCAGAAGTCGACATTTACAAACATCATTTCCCTCACCCCCCCCCCCTCCCTTCCCCCAAAGAAGGCAGATGTCAGAGCTCTTCTCTATTTTCAATACAAAGACATTTTTTCTTTTCCTTTTTTTTTTCCTTTTTTTTTTTTTGAAAGAAAATAAGCCTAATGAACCTAAAAGAGTGGAAAATCAGAGACCACTCGCCGCTCGTCCATCATAACGACTAATTCTTGCCACCGAAGCCCCGGTGTGATTCAGCGATTTCCCGTCACGACATAACTATTTAACATCCTGTCATGCGAGGCTGTGAGATGACGGGGCGTTACAGGAAGGGATGAGATGAGGGGGGTTTGAGATGCTTGATCTGAGAGAATGATGCGCAGAAAGGGAGAACATACGTATTCATATATTGTTGTTTACTTTGCAAAGTTTAGATTGAACATTAATATCAGTATGCAATAATGATTTCATGCATGTATTACACACACTTACAACTTCACACACGTGCACATGCACACGCACACGCACACGCACACGCACACGCACACACACACACACACACACACACGCACGCACACGCACACACACACACACACACACACACACACACACACATACACACACACACACACATATACAAAATGAAATAAAGAAAAACTTACTGTGTGTGTGACACGCGAATAAAACAGGCCAGAGATAAAGAGATAAGTTGAGATAAGGTCAATTTCAATTCAAATCGGAATTCCAGTCGTTTTTTTTTCTTTCTTTCTTTTTTTTAATCTGTTGCCGGTTCCGTAGCGCCGGTTGACCCGAAGGAGCGGATAATGTGCATTCCATTGTTTACATCGCTCAGCTGATCTTAGGAACCTGCCGGGACTTTATCACTACCCCCTCCCCCCTCCCTCCTCGATTGACTATCTACTTTACGGTGCCATGTCATCTGCCCCCGGGGTGGTAGCCGGGGGGAGGGGGGAGCAAGGGGATGGGGAAGAGAAGAGGAAGAGGAAGACAAAGTAGAGAAGGAGGAGGATTAGGAGGAAGACAAAGAAGAAGAGGAGGAAGACAAAATAGAAGAAGACAAGGAGGAGGAGAAAGACTAAGATAAAGAAGAAGAGGAAGAGGAGGAGGAAAACAAAGAAAAGGAGGAGGAAGACAAAAAAAAGGAGATAGAAGACGACAAAGAAGAAGGAGAGTAAATGAATAAAGGGGGAAAAAAGACAAAATTCAAGAAAAAGAGTAAGGCAAAGGTGAAGAGAAGGAGGAAGAAGGAAAAGAGGGGAGGGGGGAGGGAGAAGCAGGAGAGGGGAAGGAGGGAGGCGAAGCTTAAGAGAAAGATTAAGAAAAAGCGTAGGGAAAAGAACAAATAAAAGAAAGGCAAGGAAAAACAGGCGAAGAGGGCGCTAAATATACAATACCAATTAACAAACGAAAGAATAGGAGACACTAAATGAAAAAGAAAAGAAAGGAAAAGAAAAGAAAAAGAAAAAAAAACAGAGGCCATAGAACTGGAGTCAAGGAATCA
>BOPN01001331.1:41615-44703 GCA_017312705.2 Penaeus japonicus
ATATATATAGATATATATATATATATATTATATATATATATATATATATATATATATATATATATATATATATATATATATATATATATATATATATATATATATATATATATATATATATATATATATATATATATATATACTGTATATATATATATATATATGAATATAAATAAATATATATATATATACATATATATATATATATATATATATATATATATATATGTATATGTATATATATATAAATGTATATGTATTTACATATATGTATATGTATATATATGTATTTATATATCTGTATATATATACATATATATAGAGAGAGAGAGAGAGAGAGAGAGAGAGAGAGAGAGTGAGAGAGACATTAATGATTAGGGTAATATTGGTGGTAATGATAATAGTAATAATGGTTATAATAATCATAATAGTAACAATAATGATTATAAAGGATAATAGTGATAATAAGAATTATAAAGATGATAAAGACAATGGTCATAATAGTGATGGTAGTAAAAGTAACATATATGATGTTGATAATAGTAATGATATCATAGTAATGATAACACTAATGACAACTTTCAATATCATCATTGCCATTATCTTCATTGTTGTCATAATCATTATTAACATTAGTCGGAATAGTAGTAGCAATAGTAATAGTAATAGTAGTAGTGGTCGTAGCAGCAGCAGTCACAATTGCAGCAGCATTATCATCATGATTATTATTATCAGCGTTATGTTTGTTATAATTTTCATCATCATTATTATCATTATCATTAATATCATTATCATTACTGTCATTGACATTGCTATCATTGCCATTGCTATTACTATATATTTATATATTTTATATATTATATATTATATATTTTTATTGTCATCGTCCTTATCATTCTTATTATCATTACTCTCATCGTTATCATCATCTTTAGTACTATCATTACTGTCATTGACATTGCTATCATTATCATTACTATTACTGTTGTTTTCATTGTTATTGCTATTTCTATTATCATCATCCTTATCATTCTTATCATCATTCGTCTCATCGTTATCATCATTATTATCATTATTGTCACTGATATCAACAATATCATTATCATCATCTATATATAATTATCCCTATCATCATTACAATCATCATCATTATCATGTTTTCCTCATTATCATTAACATAATCATTATTATCAATATTATCATTGGCATAACCATTATCATCGGTATTTTTATCATCATCATCATTATTATAGATAGCATCTTCATCATTATTATAAATATCATCATCATCATTATCCTCATCCCCGTCATTATCATTAAATGTCATTACTGTTATCGTTAAATCTCTCATTACCATCATTATAATTATCATTATCATTTCTATTAACCTTACGATGATTATCAATATTATCATTATCATTTTGATTATTGTTTTTACTATGATTATTATTGTCATTCTTATAATATCATCATCATCATTATCATTATTGTCATTACTGTTATCATTGTTTCTATCGATATTATTATTACCATTATCATTATCATTTTCATCATCATCGTAATCCTTATCATCATTGTTATTGATATCATTTATCATATTATCAATATTTTATTCGTTATCACCATTTTATCATGTTTTTATTATGGTGATGATGATCGTTATCATTACATTACCATTATCATCATTATCATAATTTTCATATCTTTTATATGTATCCACTTCTTAATCTAGTAAGCGTTCTTAGTTTGTATAGAAAACTGATTATGTGTAAATAAGGATCCATGAAATGTTGAACATTTTGAAGTCCTTACCATTTTTAAACGGTTAATACAGAACATGTATCTCATTCTAGTTGAAAGGAAGGAACACTCCGCTTTGGAATGCATTCTATTCATTACTTTTTATCTTGGAATATAGACGAAGGAGAAACAGAAGTACTATATCATCAGAAACATCACCAGCCAGATAATCACGTATTGTTTGTGAGCAGTGGGGACTTCGGGTCATCAGTAGCAGAAAACTGTGTAGGAATGGGCGGTGGTCCGTTCTCATATATGCTAATAACTAAGTCTTTGCGGCTGTGTAGTTTACCTCTCTAGTGCGGCTGTCTATTTATCAATTTTATCAATTGCATAAAATATATGGGATTAAACAAACTTTTATAAACCACAGTTTACTACCTATTTTGGTGCCCTTTGTTTCTGCTTAATTTACATATGCTAAAGAACAAAGAAATGAGGAATAGGCTGCATTCAAAAACGATTTTGTCATTGGCTTCGACAAGCTTGCTATCAATGTTTTGCATTTTTTTTTACCATCTTTATGATGTTCATGCTTTAATGATTTTTTAAAAATTTTCAACTTCCTAGATTTTAACCATATCAGACGCAAGAAAGGGAATAAAGTCTGAATATAGGGTGAATATATATTGTCCAGTATATGAACCAATCGGCTTCTTAATCATAAAAGAAGGGCGTGGTTTATTGGTTGGTATCAGATAAGGTTACTATAAGACGATCATCATCATCTTTCTTATTACAGCATGTTGCCAGGAAGTTCTCGTAATAAAGATAAATAGGACTGCCATAAAACAATGAAAAGTTAAAATCTGTTGCAAGGCGATAGAAAGCTAAAACAATAATGGTAATAATGTTCATAATGTCGAAACAAAAATTGTTCTTCTCATAGTTGCACCATTCGTCGCTGATGAAAATTTTAGATAAAAATCATAAAAAGTGCAGGTAATGAAATTTTTTTTTTTTTTTTTAATTACTAACTTTTACGAATACTATTCGTTAATGACTATCATGATGTCACATACGAAAAATAAATGCAACGGGGATAAATTCCCATTTGAAATACTGGGACGTAAATTTCCATTGGTTACGTTCGATCTTCTTCACCGATCCTTTTCCTCCTCCTCCTTTCGGGTCTCGACCAGAGGCGGCTCTTCGTCCCTCTCAAGAGACAGGAGGCTTTGCGGGACCTTCATGTAATAATCATCAAACCCGTGTACACTATAAATATATACTGTGTGCGTGTGTGTATGAAAAAATGTGTATATGTGTATATACATGCATATATATA
>BOPN01001331.1:66673-69173 GCA_017312705.2 Penaeus japonicus
TTTTCATTATATTGCTATTATTATCATTATGATTATTGATATTATTGATATCATCACCATTGCTAGTATTATTAATGTTGTCATTATCAGTAACATCATAGACAATATAACTATTCATCATGAGCAAAATCACTCCTATCATTATCATTATTATTGTTAAACAAATAAAAAGATTGGCCTACCATCTCCTTGCCACAATCTGCAATTTCCAACCATAGTAACCAGACTTAGCAACCATGACCAACCTTTTCCCCAACCATAACAACCACAAATCGCAACCTGGGCCATCTGGCAGGTCGTCTGGTCATTCGCGCAGAGGGAGCCTCGACCTGCTAATCCCGCAGCCGCTCACCAAGCCACATGACCGGCCCTCTCGAGGCACTCAAGTACTCACTCTGGCTCTCACTCTGGCACTCACTCTGGCACTCACTCTGGCACTCACTCTGGCACTCACTCTGGCACTCACTCTGGTACTCACTCTGGTACTCACTCTAGTTCTCACTCTGGCACTCACTCTGGTACTCACTCTGGTATACCTCTAGTACTCAATCTGGCACTCACTCTGGCACTCTGACACTCACTCTGGCAGTTACTCTAGTTCTCACATTTGCACTCACTCTGGTACTCACTATGGTACTCACTCTGGTATACCTCTAATATTCACTCTGGCACTCACTCTGACACTCACTCTGGTATACCTCTAGTACTCACTCTGGCACTCACTTTAGTCTCACTCTGGCACTCACTCTAGTTCTCACTCTGTTACTCACTCTGGCACTCACTCTAGCACTCACTCTGGCACTCACTCTGGCACTCACTCTGACACTCACTCTGGCTCTCATCTAGCAGTTACTCTAGTTCTCACTCTGACACGCACTCTGACACTCACTCTGGCTCTCATCTAGCAGTTACTCTAGTTCTCACTCTGGTACTCACTCTGGCACTCATCTGGCAGTTACTCTAGTTGTCACTCTGGCACACACTCTTGCAGTTACTCTAGTTGTCACTCTGGCACACACTCTGGCAGTTACTCTAGTTGTCACTCTGGCACTCATCTGGCAGTTACTCTAGTTGTCACTCTGGCACACACTCTGGCAGTTACTCTAATTCTCACTCTGGCACTCACTTTGGCACTCATCTGGCAGTTACTCTAGTTGTCACTCTGGCACACACTCTGGCAGTTACTCTAATTCTCAATCTGGCACTCACTCTGGCACTCACTCTGGTACTCACTCTGGCACTCATCTGGTAGTTACTATAGTTGTCACTCTGGCACACACTCTGGCAGTTACTCTAATTCTCACTCTGGTACTCACTCTGGCACTCATCTGGCAGTTACTCTAGTTCTCACTCTGGCACTCACTCTTGCCCTCACTCTGGTACTCACTCTGTCACTCATCTGGCAGTTACTCTAATTGTCACTCTGGTACGCACTCTGGCACTCACTCTGGCACTCATCTGGCAGTTACTCTAGTTTTCACTCTGGCACTCACTTTAGTACTCACTCTGGCACTCATCTGGCAGTTACTCTAGTTCTCACTCTGGCACTCACTTTAGTACTCTCTGGCACTCACTGTGGCACTTAATCTGGCACTCATTTTATTATTCACTCTGGCCTCACTCTAGTACTCACTCTGGCACACACTTTTGCGCTCACTTTAGTGCTCACTATGGAACACACTCTGGCACTACCTTACTCTAGTACCCTTTTGGCACTCACTTTAGTACTTACTTTGGCAATCACTCTGACACACGCTCTGGCACTCACTCTGACACTCACTTTATTACCCCCTCTGGCACTCACTCTGGTTCTCACTCTGGCCTCATTATAGTACTCACTCTGGCACTATCTCTGATACTCACTCTAGTACCCACTCGGGCACTCACACAAGCACTCACTCTGGCACACACTCTGGCACTCACTAAAGTGCTCACTCTTGCACACACTCAAGAACTCACTCTATCACTCACTCTGACACTCATTTTAGCACTCACTCTGGCACTCACTTTAGTACCCACTCTGGCACTCACTTTAGTACTTACTCTGGCATACACTCTGGCATTCAATCTGGTACTAACTCTGGCATCAATCTAGTACCACCTCTGGCACTGACTTTAGCACTCACTCTAGTAACCCCTCTGGGAATCACTCTGGCATCACTCTGGCACTCACTTTAGTACTCACTCTGCCATCACTCTAGTACCAATTCTGGCACTCACTCTGGGACTCACTTTAGTATTCACTTGGCACTCACTTTAGTACTCACTCTGACATCACTTTAGTACCCACTCTGGCACTCATTCTAGTATTCACTCTGGCACTCACTCTAGTACTCACTCTCCCACTCACTATGGTACTCACTCTGGCACTCACTCTGTTACTCACTCTAGACCTCACTCTGGCACTCCCACTCCCACTCATTGTGGTACTCACTCTAGTACTCACTCTGGCGTGATATCACTCTAGCACCAACTCTAGCACTCACTCTAGCACTGACTT
>BOPN01001331.1:74173-76673 GCA_017312705.2 Penaeus japonicus
TTTGTCTTTATGTTGACTTATCTTCTTTCTTTCCCACACTTCCTTCTCTCTATCACTCTCTCTTTCTGATCCTCTCTCTCTTTCTCTTTCTCCTCTCTCTTACTATCCCTCCCTGCCTCTGCCCCCTCTCTTTCCCTATCCTTATTTGTCTTGTGAGTCTGTGCGTCCGTCCGTCTATATATCTGTCAGTAAGCCTGTCTCTCTGTCTCTAAATATGTACATGTGTATAAACAGCCCTCCATCCCTTGTGCCTCACTGGCCATCTGTTATTCCATCTCTATGCATGTATCATTGTATACATGAAGGAGTGTATATAGATGATATCACGAGATAGAAAAGAGAGCGAGAGAGAGAGAGAGAGAGAAAGAGAGAGAGAGAGAGAGAGAGAGAGAGAGAGAGAGAGAGAGAGAGAGAGAGAGAGAGAGAGAGAGAGAGAAGGAGGAAAGAGAGGGAGAGTGAGATAGATATATAGAAGACGGAAAGAGAGAAAGAGAGCAAGGGCGATAGAAGAAAGAGCAAGAAAATTAGAGAGATAACAAAAAGAGAGCGAGAGCCAGAGAAACAGGAGACAGAGCGAAAGATAGAAGAAAGAGAGGGAGCGAGAGATCTGTAAAAGAGAGAGAACGAAGTATTACAGAAAGAGAGAGAGATATCCAAATATAAGAGAGAGAGGTAGATAGAAGAGAGAAAGAGAGAGCAAGAGAGAAGAGAGGTCGAGACAAAACCCTCGCCGCGCGTGAGATAACAGCCAGAGATCCTGAAGGCGTCCCCTAGTAACCTACATAACGCCCCAAAACGCGTCTCCATGGCGACCCAACCAGATGCCATGCAGCTGAAAAACGCATTTAATGTCCTTTAACGAGCATACCGTATTTGCCGGCTGAACCATAGTCTTTCTCTTTCGCATTTCCCGAAAGATGGTGCTATTTCTTCTTGTTTCAGTGAGACTGCTCTCCTTATATTTTTGTTTTATTTTTTACATCTCCATTGGTTTTCTTTTTTTCTTCTTCTTAGGTTTTAGATTTACATTTGTTTTCGCTTTTTTCTGCGTCGTCTATTTTTTTCATTTTCTTTTATTTCCAAGTTCTTCCAAAATGCCGTAAGTGACGTCGAAAGATTTTCTCCCTTTTTTCCGAATTGGCAAAAAGAAGGATTCATTTTTGTTCTCTTTCTGGGTAATTCAGAATTATAATCTTGTAAGTTGCTTGTCACACGTCATGATAAAGGTCTGTGGGGCGATAAGAACTTTTGGAACATTGGTAGAACGTTGTAAAGTCACCCTTATCTTATCGTCGTTACAGGAATGTCGCTTTGATACAATGATTGATCAAATTGCATCATTTATCATTGCATTTTTTGTTTTTTCTTTCGCTGAAGAGCAGAAGGGATTAGCTTTAGTAGCAGCGTAGGCGAGACTTTAAGACAATCATGCTAGTAATGTATTCAATCTCTTATCTTCGATCTTCTGCATAATTGGTTTTCGTTGGACAGAAAAAAACAAACAAATATACATCTTTCTCATAAAATCAAATATTTACAGAATTATTCATAATCTTTTTTAATGATTTGGAAAAAAAGGTAATCGAGGAGCAATTTTTTTTTCTTCAAATAAAAAAACCTGAATTTTATTTTTGTCAAAAGATGGAGGTTGTTTTGGTTGTCTAACCGCTCAGCGCGCCGTCTCTTCTAGATAAATTATTCTTATTTTGAGCCATGATCTGCAGTCCTGCGTGAGCGTGTGGTGAGGAGGCTTAGCTATGTGTGTGTATGTGTGTGTGTGTGTGTTTACGAGTGTACATATGTGTGTGCCTGTGTACAGTATATGTATATATGTGTGTGTGTGTGTGTGTGTGTGTGTGTGTGTGTGTGTGTGTGTGTGTGTGTGTGTATGTGTGTGTGTGTGTGTGTGTGTGTTTGTGTGTGTGTGTGTGTGTGCACTCAAAGAGCATTTCACTGAGAGAAGAAGACGGAGAAAGGAAAAAGAGAAACGGACGATGTCTTATAAAAACGGTGCGACTGAAGAAAATATCTCTGACGTCACAACTACCGACTGACCAGCTCGCCAGGGTCAAAGCGGAGGGGCTGTGTAGGCATGCATGCATGTAGGCAGGCAGGATGGAAGGAGGGAGGAAGAAAAAAACGAGAGAGAAAAGCAAAGGAAGGGGGATAGAGAAAAAACAAACAAAAACAAAACAAAACAGGAAGGGAGGGGAGGAAGAGATAGGGAGGGGACGAAGGGGACGAAGGGTAGGAAGAAAGGAGGAAGGGAGATATGAGGAGAAACAGGACAGGAGGGACAGTGACAGAAAAGGCAAGAGCGCAGCGAAAGAGGGAAGAAGCACGGATGGAGACAAAGACAGAGGGCAAAGGGAAGGAAGGAAAGAGAGGCAGAGCCAAGTACAGAAGGTCGTTGGGACGGTAGAAAGAGAGGCTGAGAGAGAGAAAGAGTAGGAGAGATAAAAAAGAAAAGGAAATAAGCGAGGATTACGAAGGGAGAAAC
>BOPN01001331.1:94173-99173 GCA_017312705.2 Penaeus japonicus
AATAATAATAATAATGATAATAATAATAATAATAATAATAATGATAATAATGATAATGATAACGATCGTAATGATGATGATGACTTATATCTATGTGTATGTATATATGAATGAATGTCTCTCTCTCTCTCTCTCTCTCTCTCTCTCTCTCTCTCTCTCTCTCTCTCTCTCTCTCTCTCTCTCTCTCTCTCTCTCCCTGCCTCTGTTTACGTCTCTATCTCTATCTCTGTCTCTGTCTCTGCCTCTGCCTCTGCCTCTGTCTTTGCCTCTGCCTTTGCCTTTGCCTCTGTCTCTGTCTCTGTCTCTGTCTCTGTCTCTGTCTCTGTCTCTGTCTCTGTCTCTGTCTCTGTCTCTGTCTCTGTCTCTGTCTCTGTCTCTGTCTCTGTCTCTGTCTCTGTCTCTGTCTCTGTCTCTGTCTCTGTCTCTGTCTCTGTCTCTGTCTCTGTCTCTGTCTCTGTCTCTGTCTCTGTCTCTGTCTCTGTCTCTGTCTCTGTCTCTGTCTCTGTCTCTGTCTCTGTCTCTGTCTCTGTCTCTGTCTCTGTCTCTGTCTCTGTCTCTGTCTCTGTCTCTGTCTCTGTCTCTGTCTCTGTCTCTGTCTCTGTCTCTGTCTCTGTCTCTGTCTCTGTCTCTGTCTCTGTCTCTGTCTCTGTCTCTGTCTCTGTCTCTGTCTCTGTCTCTGTCTCTGTCTCTGTCTCTGTCTCTGTCTCTGTCTCTGTCTCTGTCTCTGTCTCTGTCTCTGTCTCTGTCTCTGTCTCTGTCTCTGTCTCTGTCTCTGTCTCTGTCTCTGTCTCTGTCTCTGTCTCTGTCTCTGTCTCTGTCTCTGTCTCTGTCTCTGTCTCTGTCTCTGTCTCTGTCTCTGTCTCTGTCTCTGTCTCTGTCTCTGTCTCTGTCTCTGTCTCTGTCTCTGTCTCTGTCTCTGTCTCTGTCTCTGTCTCTGTCTCTGTCTCTGTCTCTGTCTCTGTCTCTGTCTCTGTCTCTGTCTCTGTCTCTGTCTCTGTCTCTGTCTCTGTCTCTGTCTCTGTCTCTGTCTCTGTCTCTGTCTCTGTCTCTGTCTCTGTCTCTGTCTCTGTCTCTGTCTCTGTCTCTGTCTCTGTCTCTGTCTCTGTCTCTGTCTCTGTCTCTGTCTCTGTCTCTGTCTCTGTCTCTGTCTCTGTCTCTGTCTCTGTCTCTGTCTCTGTCTCTGTCTCTGTCTCTGTCTCTGTCTCTGTCTCTGTCTCTGTCTCTGTCTCTGTCTCTGTCTCTGTCTCTGTCTCTGTCTCTGTCTCTGTCTCTGTCTCTGTCTCTGTCTCTGTCTCTGTCTCTGTCTCTGTCTCTGTCTCTGTCTCTGTCTCTGTCTCTGTCTCTGTCTCTGTCTCTGTCTCTGTCTCTGTCTCTGTCTCTGTCTCTGTCTCTGTCTCTGTCTCTGTCTCTGTCTCTGTCTCTGTCTCTGTCTCTGTCTCTCTCTCTCTCTCTGTCTCTCTCTCTGTATATATATATATATATATATATATATATATATATATATATATATATATATATGTGTGTGTGTGTGTGTGTGTGTGTGTGTGTGTGTGTTATATATATACATATATATATATATGTGTGTGTGTGTGTGTGTCATTATTATAAATGTTATAAATATAATACCATCAATATATATCACAGATATCATAAATGTTACTAGGGCACCGAGCGTGAGAGCATACTGGCCTAGGTCACCCCGAGCATGAAGTAGCCTTGTTAGAATGAGTACGAGATAAAGCCCCGAGGCAAATCAACACAGCGCCTCTTCATTTCGTTCTGTTATTGCTTCGAAGGACCAACAACATCATACGATTAGACTATTATCACAACCCACAAGACCGTGTAAGACGAGCCCCCTAAAAGGCTTGCCAGATATCGAGGCTGGTGTGAAATTTCCTCACGTTTTATTTTCACGCCGACGGCCCAGCGCGCGCGAGTGGCGGCCGTTCAAACAGAAGCGTAAGTCGTCAGCGTAAATGTTCAGTAAATCTCTTTCTACCCTAGTGACACACAGCCTCCCCCCCTCCCTCTTCCCTCTCCCCCTCCCTGCCTCCCCCTACCTCTTCCCCCACGCATCACCCACGAGTAAGAAAATATCAAAATATAAATATCTCGAGTAATGAGGTTGTGTCTACGAGATGATAAACGGGGGAGTGACGTCATCTCGCATAATGGCCCTTATTCCCGTGCATCGCGAAGGACGGCTTTTCCCTGAAGAAGCAACGGCAGGTGACCCCTAATGTCGCCGAATGCCAGAGCTCTCGCAGGACTCCCGCGCGGTGAAAAATGACACACGGAGAACTTGGAAGAGAATAGAGGCTAAAATGCATGTAACCTTATGCCTCTGTCTGGGTGTGTGCGTGCGTGTGTCTATGTATCCGTGCGTGCGTCTGTGTTTGTTTGTGTGTCTATGTGCTTGTGTATGTTTGCGTTCCCTACTGAATATCATGCTTGCATATTCTTAAAAATAAGATTCCCTTTCATGCATGGAAAATTATCCGTACTTCATAAATGTTTTTTGAGAAGCGTTTTCCGATGTCAGCCTAAAAATGCGATAAATCTCGTGGTGTGAAAGGGAAAAAGGAGGAAAGATTTTTGTTTGACAGCGAAGGGGTCATAAATATTTATTTGTTTGGCCGAAAAAATATTAAGGGTTTTAGGCGAGATTAGGAAAGATAAAAAATAATCTAGGTCTTCGCATTCTCACAGTTTTGCATGAAGGAAATGAAATATGATATAATCCACAAATATATTAGCTGTTAATTATATCAGAATGATATTTTCAAAGGGTAATGACGGCCGACAACGAGGCGTCTAAACATGAACGATAAGAGCCGCGATCGCCGTCCATTGTAGCCTCGCGGGGACACCGATCGCTCTTCACTTTTTGCAATAATTCTCCCTGAGCAAACAGCATAGACGAAGACATGAAGGAGGAAAAGCGACTGAGGAGAGCAATAGCACCGGTCAAACATTCGCATCAGGAGCTAAGGGAAAGCGTAAATAAATCGATTGTATTTGACAGGCGGCCGCCCCGAGATCCCCGCTTATCGGGCGGCTGGCGCCAGTCTCGAGTACTCGGCCTCGTCGTAGTGCTGTAAGCGACCGCGCAGCTCCAGGGACCCTGCGTGTAATTGGTGCTGTTTAGTTCATAATGGGAGAGATTTGATCCTCTCGCTCAAGCCTCGGGAATTAACATTTACAAACGTACTTGGTGTGTTTGTTTGTGCGCACTCATTTTATTGCTGTTGTTATTATTATTTCCACAAATCAGCGGCTGAGATTGAATTGTTACATGACGGTGCATGCCCTGAAACCCTTCCGTCAGATAGTGTTTTTTTCATCATGTAAGATGATTTGCAGTTTTGGCTTTATCGCGGCTTTATCATCTTAGCGCATAGCATAATTTGATAGAGGGCAAATAAACATGTCTAAACAGAGTGCCTGTCAGCCATACACCAGAAGCAGCCTTTAGCAAGTGTAGAGATAGAGGAATCATTAGCATTTGTTGTCGCGTCCAGTAGCAAAATATCTCGTTATCAAAACATGTCTTTCATTCATACATACTTTGATTAGTGACGTCATGCACCCAGACCACCATGAGACTTATGTTTATCTACTTTTGTTTCTCATCGAATAATATTTTTATATATTGTTTATATCTGTTTATTGTTTTTTTCTTTTTTTTACGAATCTGTAATACAAAATTTATTCTCTGTCGGCAACTCTTTCTCAGAATCTGCTTAGTAGTTGAACAAACACTGTAACTTGAAGGCCATGGATGAAGACGAAGAAGAATATGAAGAAGAGGAAGAAAAAGAAGAAGAGGATGAAGGAAAGGAAGAATACCAAGAAGAGGAAAAGGAAGAAGAGCAAGAAGACGAAGAAGACGAAGAAGAAGAAGAAGAAAAAGAAGAAGAAGAAAAAAAGGAGGAAGAAGAGGAAGAAGAGGGAAAAGAAGAAGGCGAAGAAGAAGAAGAAGAAGAGGAAGAAGACGAATAAGATGAAAAACAAAGAATAGAATATTTGTAAAACAGACCTCCATTACGCAAACAAACTGTCACCCTTTTCTTCTCTCTTTCTCTCTACCTCTTTTCTTTGAATGTCGTTTTAAGTGAACAGACACGATATGCACCACGTCTGACCCCTGTCAACAGTTTGACCTCGCTCGGGATCTGCGGCCTGACCCTCGTGGTGACGTCAACTAGTTACCGGGGTCACAAAGGATGGTGACGTCACAGCTCAACGCACCGACCTACTTGATTAAGTGGTGATGTGTGCTTTAAGTAAACGAGCTGGCTTGCTTCTTCGCCGTCACTCTCTGTGGCTTGCTTTATCCCCCCCCTCCCCCCTCCCCCGTCCTCACTCTTTTGCCTCTGTGCCTCTTTCCTTCTTTCTCTTTGATCTGCATCTGTTTCGAAATGTCTCTTTCTTTCTGTTTATCATTGTATATACGAGCTTTCCTTACACACACACACACACACACACCTACCAACACACACACATACACACACTCACACACACACACACACACACACACACACAAACATACACACACACACACACACACTACACACTCACACACACACCTACACACACGCACCTACACACACAAACACCTCCCCCCCCACACACACACAAACACCTACACACACACACACACACACACGTAAACATACATAGAGCACACACACACAAAACAGTGACATCTAACCTCGTAATTGGTCGCGGTCATGAGAGATGTCCAGATGTCATTTTTGCGGGAACGACCAAAGATTTAGACTCGGAGGAACGCTTCATTAAAGGATTATCACAGATCTCTTAAGAAACGCGCAAGACTACATTCCATAGTGAATAAGGTTCTCCATTACATGCGGTGTCTCCCCGACCGCCTCCTACCTCTTTCTTCTTGGAGACAAGCGGGTGGCTCTCTTTCTTTCTCTTTCTCTCTTTCTCTCTTTCTCTTTTTAATATATCTCTCCTTCTCTATGTTTGTC
>BOPN01001331.1:190584-193084 GCA_017312705.2 Penaeus japonicus
TCATTATCATAATCAAGATAACAATTATTGTTATCGTTATTATCATTGTTATTGTTGTTGTTGTAATTACCATTATCATTATTTGGTTTCCATTCTTATTATTAGCTTTACTATTGTCATTATCATTATTATTATCATCATTATTTTTATTATTATTATTGTTTTATTATTATCATTATGATCATTGTCATTTGTATTATCAACATCATAATCATCATTATTGTTATTACTATTGTCATCATTACATATTTTTCTTTGTATTATCATTTAATAATGATGATGATGACGATGATGATGATAATGATGATGATAATTGACAACAATTATAATATTATGCTACTTACGATAAGAATTGGAACAAGAAGAACTGTCACTGACATTGACAATAAGGATGACAATAATGTTAATGAAAATGATAACAGCAATAATACATATGGTAGTAATATTGATGATAATAAAAATCATAATGATAATAATCATGATAATGATAATGATAATCAATTATGATAATGATAATAATGATTATTATTATTAATAATGATAATGAAAAACAAAACAATAATGATAAAAATTATAAAAATCATAAGGATAATGATACCAATAATGATGATGATGGCGATAAGAATAACAATGATAATAGAAATAATACTAACATAAACAAAAACAGCAAGAACATTAACGATGATGATAATCATAATAAGAATAGTGATACTGCTACTACTAATGGTAATAATCATAATCAAAATAATAATTATCATTATCACTGTTATCCTTTTTATCATTAGGATTATTATGATAATGATAATGATATTAAGAATGATAACAATGATAATGATAAGAACAGCAATAGCAAAAATGTTAGTGATCATAACAATAACACTGATATTAGTAATAGTAGTTAAATGATAATGTTAACAAAACTCACATCATAATGGTAGTGATAAAGATGATGATAATAATGATGACAAGAGTGTAATAGTAAATAAAAGACGGCGCAGATATTATGATGATGATAGATTATAATTATGATAATGATTATTATTCTGGTAATGACGAGAAATGAGGCTGATGACACTAATGATGAGAAGGATTATGATAATGATAATGAAACCACTACTTTTAATACTAACGGTAATGAGGATGATTATAACAATGATAATGATGATAACGAGAGCAATAATAGTATAAGAACAATAATAGTGGCCAAAATGTTAATAACAGAAATGCTAATAACAAGTTGAATAACAGACGCAATGCTCAAAGTGGTACCAGCAAAGATGCAGATGGAAAAGTGTAGAAGTTAGTGATAATATTTAAAGCAGTGAAACATTGTAGCTGCCGTCTTTGCCATTATCACTCGAGAGGATATAGAGCAGGAAAAGGAAATTATTCTACGAAATACCAAATATCATGTCTATGGTAATGGTGGGCTGTTGTTGTTTTTTATCATGAATAACATTATTGTTGCTTTTTTTATGATAATCATGTTGAACTCTGTCCTATCCAAATAGTTTTGCTCAGTATATTGTTGATTGAAAGCATTTATATTCTGTTTTGTGATTCAACTGGAGTTACAATTAGCTCTGGAAAAAAGTCCTTTGTGAGGTTTGTTGTATTGAATTTTAGGGTCGGAGTACAATAAATCGCCGAATGGAAAGAGCGATTTAGGATATTGTGATCTGCCGTTTTCTTTGTTTTTCCACTCTCCGCGTTAAGTAAATATGTGAGTATTTGAGCTGTACAAAATTTCCTACAGGCTTTAAAATACCATTTGGAGAAGAAACAAACATTCAGTATGGGTACGAATGCTATAAAAAGGAAGAAAAAAAAATCAAAATATGATCAAATTTATTTAGTGTTAAGGTCACCATATCTCATGGCTTTGTTCTCGTCCATCAAAAATGGGACATATTTGAATCCAGTGGTGTAATAACCGGCGTGTCATAAACAGCGTATAATAAGAGCAAGAGCAAATTATTCTTGATGTACATAACTCATTCATTTTAAGCGGCAAGTGAAACATTTTTACAGCCTTTTTCACACAGCGGTTAACCAAGCGATTCAACTCTTCGTGTGGATGTGGGCCTTGAATTTCAACTTGTTTTTCGTATTTGTCTTTTCAGAAGTTGTTGAATGATAGCATCATTTTCTCCAAATTTTCTCTCCCCTCGAATTTCACTTGAAGCTTTCTTGTTCCTCAAAAGTGTATTAGTATAGATTTTTACTAGTGCTAAACTGGGCGTTCTGGTTCACTCACTCCTGTATTGAATGTCATTTCACTAATTGTATAAGATATAGCAAGGCATACCAAAGATATCTTTATATAAACCAAGAGTTACACTGTATGTGCGTTCTGTAAATATGTGTACATTACACTGAGATTTTTTTTCTTTGATTTATAGAAGCATTTTGTTAAATAAAGTATTTTGAATATGTTCGTTGTATCTTCTTACACCTTTGTAATAAGAGTTTATTCGGTAAATACCGATTACAGATGATT
>BOPN01001331.1:203084-205584 GCA_017312705.2 Penaeus japonicus
ACGAATCTACAGCCATAAGAGAAAACCGATGATAACCAGAACAGAGCCGGAGGAAGATCCCTTTCATTTGAACGTGTGCAACAACTATGCACGTAAACAGAGAGAGGCGACTTGCATGAAAAGCAAAGACCGAAAGTGATACAAAGTCGTAGCTATGAGAGACCTATAAAGGTAATGGCACGAGTGTTGTGTTCAGCCCGAGGATTGCTATTACAGTAATCTAGTTATCAATTCAAATTTAAATCTATTGTTTGATAATTGAATACTGAATTTGATTTACTCTTTAGGAATAGGTTTTATTACAAAAGCTTTGAAGGATCAGTCACTGAAATAATGTCAGAGCACAGAATGAAAGGGCAAAACTAATTGTGACTGCGATTTATGGATTGCATTCGTGTTACAATTAATGGTCGTATATTTCTGCCTCATTTTTTAAAATGTCGATTAACTACTTTAAATGTTAGAAAAAAAAATATATATATATATTATGGTGTCCAACTACCGACAAAGTCCCGATTATGTTGATAATGATCAGTTCTTATTAGCATTCACTTAATGTGCCTGTATTGACGATTATGTTTATAGTAATTATGAAACTGCTTAAGACATGGATACCAGATTTAATAGTTGTACATAAGCAATTCTAATACTATGTCTATTTATGATAATAGCGATTTACTGTTGTTACCATCGACATTACTACAGCTCATATCAATACGAGTCATCGTGACGAACATGAAGATGATAATAATAGTAGTAATGATAGTAATAATCACAAGGATAATAATAATGTTAATGCTTATTATCATAATAACAATAATGGTAATCAATATGATAACAATAATGATAATAACAATAATAATGATGAAAGTAAGTATCACAATAATAGCATTTACAATAATAAACAACAGCAGCAGTGATTATGATAATAACAACAATAGCACTGAAATTATTAATGATAATGATTACAAAAACAAAAGTCATAATGGAGATGATATTATTATTTTATAATCATAGTGATAATAAGGATAATAATCATAATGTCAATGATTATAATAATTATAACGATGGTACAATAATAATGTGACAATAGTGACATCAGTGATAACGGAAAAACAGACATAGAAGGACTACGGCATCTGTTCCACACTTGCAGTAGCTTTAACATTAACATTACCGCATTTTCTAATTTATTTCTTAGGTATTTTTGGTATGCGTACTGAATTTGTTTTAATATAGTCGTGACATCATCATTGTTTACAAGAAGGCGCCATATTTGAGAGATTGTGCGAGCTGCTATGATAGAGATTATTCCATAGATCAGGAGCAATAGCATTTCCCTTTCAGAAAAAGTGAGGGAATTTCCATGCAGTTCGGACTACAAGCACACAGATTCTAAAAGCTGCAACCGCCTTAGGACGCCAGGAGCATTCTGAAAACGGATTACATAACAGCTGATTCCTCCGTCGTGCTGGCGTGCCATGTGACCGCCCGCCTATGACAAGCGCAGTAAACAGCCTACGATTTTGGCAACTTTGTTGCCTGAAACACACCCGTGTGACTCTCGGCGACCGCTAGTTCATAAACCGATTCATAAATGGAGGTAGTCCCAACCTGTTGCCTAAGGGGATGTTTTGGTTCCAAATGGCTGAATCGCCGGGATATTTCAAACGGGTAAGTCTACTGCCTCGGGCTATTCGCCCGCACTGGCTGCGGTCAAGCGCTATACTCCTGATCACCAGGCGCGCCGGCCAGGAGGATAGCCAAGACGAAACATCTCGTCCCCGGAGGTTAGTGATGCTACCACTTGACGTGGTGTCTTGTCACCCGTCTCTCTCTCTCTCTCTCTCTCTCTCTCTCTCTCTCTCTCTCTCTCTCTCTCTCTCTCTCTCTCTCTCTCTCTCTCTCTCTCTCTCTCACTCTCTGATATATCTTCAGGTAGCCTTATACAAAATGATTTGGCCTTTGGGAAGTTGCATAAAAATAAGTTCTGTGACCTGTATTTCAGAATACATCGACGTTTTTCCATCTTCATTTCGCTATGAGCTGCTGCAAGTGGTAAGCTCTGATGACGTGGAAGCACAAGGTCGAAAATTCAGATATCATTTGTTCACGTGTCCAGAATCCTCGAGTATTCAGGTCAGATCTTGCATTATTTGATGAGATAGACGTTTGATCGGCCAGGCTTTCGTAGTCCGGTGGCAAATGTCTTGAGAGCATATTGGCTGTTACGCCTACGGATTCCTGCACTTCTCAGCGTGACCAACATCAAAGGAAAGTCAACATGAGCACTGGCTTGGGAAACCTTCCACTGACTAACCATACTAAAGGGCTATAGCCTCAGTGAATTCCTGTTTGCTCAGGCAGAAGCTTTTGGTTTTGATTAGCAGATATACCAACCACTTCAGTGCTGTTATTTCCAGTTCAGTCTCTGCTGCTATTTCCGATAACATGATGAAAGTAATGATATTGATAATCAGTCGTAATATCCTTGGGTATC
>BOPN01001331.1:215584-225584 GCA_017312705.2 Penaeus japonicus
ATCCCAAGTAATTTTATTATCATAATCATTATTCTGATGGGTTGGTTCATAGAAGGGAAAAGAAACATGTTATTCAACATGGCTACGCTACATTGATGATGTCCTTGTCATATTTCCGAAGAGACATAATTAGCTGCATTCAACATTGCTACTCTCAGTAGATGATGACCTTGTTGTTTTCCCTAGGAGAGCACGCTTACCTCAGACGCTCCGGCTCCTAAACGCCGTCCACGATAAATTTTGTTTAACGTGGAAGAAGAAATTCCAAAGTTTCCTTTTCTTAGATACTCCATCGGAGTGATGACAGCCTCCGTTTTTCTGTATTTAGAAATGCAATTAATAAAGACGGTGATGTCCATTATATCTGGATTAGATATAAGGTTCTTCCTGATAATGTTAATAATTTGCAGCCCAGAAGTCCTTGACGATGAGATCAAATACATAATTGATTCCTTTTCAAAGTGTCAATCCTCCTGAATAATTGATATACCTAATTGATAATTTTTCGCAATAAAATTATATATATATATATATATATATATATATATATATACATATATCTGTCTTTGCCAAATTCTCTTCTGAAGCATCAGAAGTCATGAAAATCATATCGCCAAAGCATCGATGGTGGTATCTGAAGTAGCAGCGGTACTACACACAGGTGAAGTAGCAGTGCAGCATTTGTAGATGAAAAATAAATAATCTTTACAGCAAAAGTAGTCGCAGTACTAGTACTAATTACAACAGCATGAGTGGTAGAGACAGTTGTAGTAGGAGCGACGGAAGTTTTTTTTTTCTGGAATCATAAAGAGCACCACTGGCTTCGGTAGCAGCTTCACGGTCTTGTCTCCGTAGCTGGTTTGGCTGAAGATCTTATCATCGATGTTGGAAGTGTCGGCTCAGGAGAAGGGTTAACAGCTGTGGTTGTCAAATCGATAAAAATTGAAAAATAATGAAAATACATGTATACAACAACTATATCCTTAAGAATACACACTCGGATGAATGCAACCATCACTACTGACAGGGTATTAAGCTGAAAAAATAAAAAGGAGAAAAAATGTTTTAAAAAACTTTGAATCAATCCTCCTGCATTTTCTTTTGCTTTGTCCTTGGAAAAGACAGAGTAATGTTTGATATCAAGAAGAGACTATGGACATTTATACAGTACAATCATATATCTGATATGAAGTGGGCTCGAAAATTGGAGGTATCAATATTACCCTTTAAAATTTGAATCTATTCAATGGTTTAAATTCATCGACTATAAATACAACTAAGTCAATAGCCTATCAGGTAATGTGATGAAATATCATTGAAGGTTCTTCTTGTAAAAGGAGAAACAAACGAGTCTCCAAGTATCGGGTCTTCTGGAGTTCCTTTTCTGTAAAATTTCCGAGTTAAACAAGGTCCAAATGAGCGCATTTCCTTACAAAACTCTCGACAGTGGCATCTGTCTGATACTTCTCAACAAGTGTCACAAAATGTAACAACAAGTCATTTTCAATCAGTTTAGATTAAGAAAATAATAATTCTTCTTGCCATGAACGTATTTAACGCGCACATTGAATCATTGCCAACAGGTAGGTAGAGAGCTTTTGTAAACGATAGTTCATTCACGGTATAATTTCTGGTTTACACACTCAAGTTTACACACCTAGGTTTACGCACTGCAGTTAGTTAGTAAATTGTTCACCTTTCATTTCATTTTCAAGAGGAATACCCAGGATCGCAATGCTTCACTTTCACTGTCATTTACATAATGGGATTAGTTCTTAGCTCATACTAATATCAGTTTATGTATACGAGTGTGTGCTTAACATGCAAAACGTCTGAATTTGTGCATTGTTTAAAAAATCAAATGTGCAAGAAAAATATGATAGACTCGGATGACCGCTAAATTCTATCTGAAGTCATGAACGCTACATTGGAAGAGCCGCTACAAAAACAAACATAAACATAGGCCTCACTTGTAATAATACTTTAGAGATAGACCTCTTGTCGATAAAACTGGATGGCGAGAGATCTAAACTCATTCCATTGTGTGGTTAAGCCTATATCTGCGTGAAATGCCGGAACTGAAAGGCGCGGCAGTTATTACAAAAGCCCGTTAGCCTCATGTTCCGAATCCACTATGAGAGCAGAATAATACCTGCGAGCTCTCATCTACATCGGATGGGTGTTGCTAGGTCCTTTTTCACATTATTTTTTCTCTGGAGTTATCTATTCATGCTTCTGGCCTGCGATACACTTATTGACTATAATTTGATGACAATAACTACGAATGGATGAAAGTAATGGAGCTGCGCGTCTTCACTATCCATTGACCACAAAGAATATTAATTTCTAAGAAGTAAGAAACAAAAAAATATGTCGGGCTACTTTTGTTGCAACTATAAACCAGTATCTCAGCTTGACTATGTGCGAAATCTAGAAAAAAAAAGGACAAACAAATTTTTCTTGGGATAAAACCCAGATCAACGTAGGTGTTTCAGTAACGAGACTCCGTCATAGGTTCAACATTCTAGGGGGTCCTCGGGAAGTGCAGAGAGAGAAGTGGTCAGGGGGGTAGGAGTCTGGAAGAAAGGCCACCTCTTCCGCAGGCCTACTTGATGAGCGGGAGCTCCTGATTATCGCACGCGTCCATGTTGTAGTAAACGGCGTCTGAGTTGGAGTTGCAGGAGGTCATGGGCATCGCTGCGCCATCGGGGTCGGTCTCCAGGCGCAGGGCCCCGTTGCGCTCACGTCTGCTGCGGGGCGGAGGAGAGAGTCGGTAAGACTTTTCGTTGCCACTAGTGGGCGCTACTAACAGTGATAAGTGCAGGAATGAATAGATGAATCGGACGAGTAAATTAATTCATAGATGCTATCAATGCGTGAATAGATAAAGGTATAACTGTTTAAAAAAAATACAAATAAAACATTGAATAACTGTTCTTGAAACAAAAATGAAAACAAAGTTTACTCCATCTCTGTATCGATACAATGCTCGATTTATGATTTCCACATAAAAACCTACTGTTTGAAGAGATTCGTACCGTCCCGAGCCAGTGAACTGGCTGACTAACCTGGCCTTGTCGAAGAGAGAGGTGGGTCTCGGTCGCCTCACGGTGTGCAGCACTTTGCCGGGCCGGGGGAGCTTGACGAAGCACTTCCGGTAGGTCCTGTTCACACGGCAGTGGCACGCCCCCACCTGTGGCGCAGGGAGGTGAGAGGGACAAGGAAATGGGCAGCGTAAATGTGGGTATTCCGTTAATGAGCAAACGAATTAGGGGGGAGGCAGATAGTAAAACAAGGAATGGTGGGGTGAGGTGGGGTACAACTCTCCATCCCACAAAATTACTTGCGCAAACTGAAAAATTACTATTTCCACCAAATTGTTTAGATAGACAGACAAATATATAAATAGACAAATATATCTACATGTACCGTAAACACATAAAAATGATACGGACGAAGACGAAGACGAGACCCTCACATCAGGTCACAGAGAAGCTCACCACAACAATGAAGATGAGAAGAGCCGCAGCCAAGGTGGTGAAAGCGACGTAGATGTTCTTCATGTGGTTGAGCGGCCGGTCGACGGGCATGCGGACGTCGAGAATACCTCGGGGCTCCGCAGTGCCCACCGCGCCCACGGTCTCCAGCACGGCCTCGTCTGCGGGGGAAGGCGAGGCGGGGCACGAGACGCCGAGACGGTCAGGCGAAGGAGCGAAGGGAGGAAGGTAAGTCAAGGTGGCAGTCGACCAGCGTTTGCATGAGAGGAGAGCCATGGCGGGATCAGGATGATACTACTTATGATTGATAATATTGCCATGATGTTGATGATTATAATGCTTTTAACTGGGATCATATAATTGGTAGTAGCAACAGTAATTCATAATTATCTCAATAATGAGGATGATGATAATGATAATGGCACTAACAACATCAACAAAACAACAATGGTAGTAATAATATTAATGATGATGATGATGATAATAATGTTAATGTTAGAAATAATAATACTAGTGAGAATGATGATAATAATAATTATAATAGTAATTATAATAACAATAACAACAGTAATGATAATAATAATGTAATACTGATAATAATGATGATAATAATGATAAAGATAACAGTAATACCAGTAGTGACAATAATAATGATATCACTAATAAGGATGATACTAATGATAATGATATTGATGATAATAATGATAATGTAGATAAAAATGACAATATTGATAACAATAATAAAGATAATAATAATAATAATAATAATGTTTATAGTAAAAATAATGATAAAGATAATGATAATGATGATGATGATAATATTGAAAGTAAAAATGATAAAGATGATATAAAAAATAATTATAATAACGGTGATATTGAAAAGGATGATAACAGTAATGACAATAGTAATAACAATCTTGATACTAATAAGATGATAAAAGTCATGGCAAGTATTGCATTGACAAGGAAAATTCCATTACACAGAATACTGCTAATAATGATTGTGACGATGAGGATGATAATGATATCAACAACAGAAGATACGACATATAAAGAAATAGTAATAATGATATAATGATAAACGTATAACAATAACAATCTTTATTGTTTTTTTATGAAAGACAAAAACAAAAACAAAATATGTTATCGTGAAGGTAACCTCATAAATCTTAAAAAAGGGAAAAAACAATCTGACATATGGTAAATAAAATATATCAATCTGAAACCTAAACATTTGGAAAATACATTTTCGTATAAGAATGATAAATATGATAAAAAGAAATGAGAAAATGTGTATACATATAAAAACGTGTGTGTGTAATGTATGTGTGTATTCATACATGCATACATACCTACCTGCATACATGCATGCATATATATATACACACACACACACACACATATATATATATATGTATATAAAGGTACATAGGTACATAGAAAAAAAAAATTATTGTGGGATAATATTCTTCAAACGATAAACTCAAGATTTTGAAGATCCGCACCTTGTGTCAGTTTACTTTGTGGTCCGCTTTAGTCTCCTGTGTCTGTCTGTCTCTGACTGTTGGATGACAAAATCAATACAAGAACATACGTTATATCATCAGTTTATTGACTAGCCATATGATAAACATACAATATGACATTCTGACCTAATAATGGACGCACCCGCGACAGGTAGGCTTATAATAAGGCTTGAACACCCTTGAGCGTTTAACAAACAGGAAAAAAAGAGAAAAAATGTATACATGGCATAGGGAAGCTTTCTGATACGGAACATGTGTTTGTTTTTCTTAACATAGATAAGGAAAATGAAGGATTTGCGTTAAAACATATAGGGGAAAATATTGACAAGTGAAAAGTATATACGAAGACAGCAGAGCCGTTGCCAAATTCTCTTCTGAAGCATCAGAAGTCATGAAAATCATATCGCCAAAGCATCGATGGTGGTATCTGAAGTAGCAGCGGTACTACACACAGGTGAAGTAGTAGTGCAGCATTTGTAGATGAAAAATAAATAATCTTTACAGCAAAAGTAGTCGCAGTACTAGTACTAATTACAACAGCATGAGTGGTAGAGACAGTTGTAGTAGGAGCGACGGAAGTTTTTTTTTCTGGAAGCATAATGAGCACCACTGGCTTCGGTAGCAGCTTCACGGTCTTGTCTCCGTAGCTGGTTTGGCTGAAGATCTTATCATCGATGTTGGAAGTGTCGGCTCAGGAGAAGGGTTAACAGCTGTGGTTGTCAAATCGATAAAAATTGAAAAATAATGAAAATACATGTATACAACAACTATATCCTTAAGAATACACACTCGGATGAATGCAACCATCACTACTGACAGGGTATTAAGCTGAAAAAATAAAAAGGAGAAAAAATGTCTTAAAAAACTTTGAATCAATCCTCCTGCATTTTCTTTTGCTTTGTCCTTGGAAAAGACAGAGTAATGTTTGATATCAAGAAGAGACTATGGACATTTATACAGTACAATCATATATCTGACAAGTGGGCTCGAAAATTGGAGAATATCAATATTACCCTTTAAAATTTGAATCTATTCAATGGTTTAAATTCATCGACTATAAATACAACTAAGTCAATAGCCTATCAGGTAATGTGATGAAATATCATTGAAGGTTCTTCTTGTAAAAGGAGAAACAAACGAGTCTCCAAGTATCCAGGTCTTCTGGAGTTCCTTTTCTGTAAAATTTCCGAGTTAAACAAGGTCCAAATGAGCGCATTTCCTTACAAAACTCTCGACAGTGGCATCTGTCTGATACTTCTCAACAAGTGTCACAAAATGTAACAGCAAATTCATTTTCAATCAGTTTAGATTAAGAAAATAATAATTCTTCTTGCCATGAACGTATTTAACGCGCACATTGAATCATTGCCAACAGGTAGGTAGAGAGCTTTTGTAAACGATAGTTCATTCACGGTATAATTTCTGGTTTACACACTCAAGTTTACACACCTAGGTTTACGCACCCAAGTTAGTTAGTAAATTGTTCACCTTTCATTTCATTTTCAAGAGGAATACCCAGGATCCTGTCACTTCACTTTCACTGTCATTTACATAATGGGATTAGTTCTTAGCTCATACTAATATCAGTTTATGTATACGAGTGTGTGCTTAACATGCAAAACGTCTGAATTTGTGCATTGTTTAAAAAATCAAATGTGCAAGAAAAATATGATGAACTCGGATGACCGCTAAATTCTATCTGAAGTCATGAACGCTACATTGGAAGAACGCTACAAAAACAAACATAAACATAGGCCTCACTTGTAATAATACTTTAGAGATAGACCTCTTGTCGATAAAACTGGATGGCGAGAGATCTAAACTCATTCCATTGTGTGGTTAAGCCTATATCTGCGTGAAATGCCGGAACTGAAAGGCGCGGCAGTTATTACAAAAGCCCGTTAGCCTCATGTTCCGAATCCACTATGAGAGCAGAATAATACCTGCAGAACTCTCATCTACATCGGATGGGTGTTGCTAGGTCCTTTTTTTCATTATTTTTCTCTGGAGTTATCTATTCATGCTTCTGGCCTGCGATACACTTATTGACTATAATTTGATGACAATAACTACGAATGGATGAAAGTAATGGAGCTGCGCGTCTTCACTATCCATTGACCACAAAGAATATTAATTTCTAAGAAGTAAGAAACAAAAAAATATGTCGAACTACTTTTGTTTGCAACTATAAACCAGTATCTCAGCTTGACTATGTGCGAAATCTAGAAAAAAAAAGGACAAACAAATTTTTCTTGGGATAAAACCCAGATCAACGTAGGTGTTTCAGTAACGAGACTCCGTCATAGGTTCAACATTCTAGGGGGTCCTCGGGAAGTGCAGAGAGAGAAGTGGTCAGGGGGGTAGGAGTCTGGAAGAAAGGCCACCTCTTCCGCAGGCCTACTTGATGAGCGGGAGCTCCTGATTATCGCACGCGTCCATGTTGTAGTAAACGGCGTCTGAGTTGGAGTTGCAGGAGGTCATGGGCATCGCTGCGCCATCGGGGTCGGTCTCCAGGCGCAGGGCCCCGTTGCGCTCACGTCTGCTGCGGGGCGGAGGAGAGAGTCGGTAAGACTTTTCGTTGCCACTAGTGGGCGCTACTGACAGTGATAAGTGCAGGAATGAATAAATGAATCGGACGAGTAAATGAATACATAGATATATCAATGCGTGAATAGATAAAGGTATAACTGTTTAAAAAAAATACAAATAAAACATTGAATAACTGTTCTTGAAACAAAAATGAAAACAAAGTTTACATCTCTGTAATTCTTGATATATGATTTCCACATATAAACCTACTGTTTGAAGAGATTCGTACCGTCCCGAGCCAGTGAACTGGCTGACTAACCTGGCCTTGTCGAAGAGGGAGGTGGGTCTCGGTCGCCTCACGGTGTGCAGCACTTTGCCGGGCCGGGGGAGCTTGACGAAGCACTTCCGGTAGGTCCTGTTCACACGGCAGTGGCACGCCCCCACCTGTGGCGCAGGGAGGTGAGAGGACAAGGAAATGGGCAGCGTAAATGTGGGTATTCCGTTAATGAGCAAACGAATTAGGGGGGAGGCAGATAGTAAAACAAGGAATGGTGGGGTGAGGTGGGGTACAACTCTCCATCCCACAAAATTACTTGCGCAAACTGAAAATTTACTATTTCCACCAAATTGTTTAGATAGACAGACACATATATAAATAGACAAATATATCTACATGTACCGTAAACACATAAAAATGATACGGACGAAGACGAAGACCTGACCCTCACATCAGGTCACAGAGAAGCTCACCACAACAATGAAGATGAGAAGAGCCGCAGCCAAGGTGGTGAAAGCGACGTAGATGTTCTTCATGTGGTTGAGCGGCCGGTCGACGGGCATGCGGACGTCGAGAATACCTCGGGGCTCCGCAGTGCCCACCGCGCCCACGGTCTCCAGCACGGCCTCGTCTGCGGGGGAAGGCGGGGCGGGGCACGAGACGCCGAGACGGTCAGGCGAAGGAGCGAAGGGAGGAAGGTAAGTCAAGGTGGCGGTCGACCAGCGTTTGCATGAGAGGAGAGCCATGGCGGGATCAGGATGATACTACTTATGATTGATAATATTGCCATGATGTTGATGATTATAATGCTTTTAACTGGGATCATATAATTGGTAGTAGCAACAGTAATTCATAATTATCTCAATAATGAGGATGATGATAATGATAATGGCACTAACAACATCAACAAAACAACAATGGTAGTAATAATATTAATGATGATGATGATGATAATAATGTTAATGTTAGAAATAATAATACTAGTGAGAATGATGATAATAATAATGATAATAGTAATTATAATAACAATAACAACAGTAATGATAATAATAATGTAATACTGATAATAATGATGATAATAATGATAAAGATAACAGTAATACCAGTAGTGACAATAATAATGATATCACTAATAAGGATGATACTAATGATAATGATATTGATGATGATAATAATAATATTGATAACAATAATAATGATAATAATAATAATAATAATAATAATGATAATAATAATAATGTTATAGTAAAAATAATGATAAAGATAATGATAATGATGATGATGATAATATTGAAAGTAAAAATGATGAAGATGATATAAAAAATAATTATAATAACGGTGATATTGAAAAGGATGATAACAGTAATGACAATAGTAATAACAATCTTGATACTAATAAGATGATAAAAGTCATGGCAAGTATTGCATTGACAAGGAAAATTCCATTACACAGAATACTGCTAATAATGATTGTGACGATGAGGATGATAATGATATCAACAACAGAAGATACGACATATAAAGAAATAGTAATAATGATATAATGATAAACGTATAACAATAACAATCTTTATTGTTTTTATGAAGACTTAAAAAACAAAAACAAAATATGTTATCGTGAAGGTAACCTCATAAATCTTAAAAAAGGGAAAAAACAATCTGACATATGGTAAATAAAATATATCAATCTGAAACCTAAACATTTGGAAAATACATTTTCGTATAAGAATGATAAATATGATAAAAAGAAATGAGAAAATGTGTATACATATAAAAACGTGTGTGTGTAATGTATGTGTGTATTCATACATGCATACATACCTACCTGCATACATGCATGCATATATATATACACACACACACACACACATATATATATATATATATATATATATATATATATATATATATATATATAAGTATATATATATGTATATATATATATATATATATATATATATATATATATATATATATATATATATATATATATATATATACATATATATATATATATATATATATATATATATATATATATGTAAGTATATATATATATATATATATATATATATATATATATATATATATATATACATATATGTATATATATATATATATATATATATATATATATATATATATATATATATGTATATATATATATATAT